>SSNS01000201.1:962058-996356 GCA_006937985.1 Aphyosemion australe | reverse complement strand
TGCGTTCACACCGGGCTTGACGTATGCGTCAAACAACGCATACTTCGTGGCGTTTTGACGCCTATATATTTTTGACGTTGACGCAGCTTGCGTTGACGCAGCTTGCGTTGGCGCAGCTTGCTTTGACGGTTGCGTCAGCCCCACGGGGAGGGGAAGGGAGGAAAGAGCGCGTGCGCGGCTCTCTGTTGCCGGATGTTTGTAACAATGGCGGATCGTTAACGTTGAAAAAACACTCACCCGACACGCCAAGTTCTCCAGCAACCTTCCTCCAAGCAAGGTCCTTTTTATTCCGATCTCGGTAGGCGTAGCAGGTCGGGTCATACAGTTCACGCTGGTTACAAACAGCTACGATCAGTTTCTCCTCCATAGCTGAATGAATTCGCCTTCTTCCCTCGCTCTGCTGTGACGTATCAACTCGCGCTCTGATTGGTTGACGCTTGTAAAGCGACGCAGAAAGTTCAGCTAGCTGAACTTGCTTGACGTTTGCGTTGCAAGCTTTGACGCTTGCGTCAAAGCTTGAAAAGCGTGAAAAGTATCAAGCTTTGACGCACCCAACGCTCACAAAGCGACGCAGGGAGTTTGAAGCAGCTCTGACGCGCCTTACCATAGACTTAACATTGAAACTTGACGCTGGCAACGCATACGTCAAGCCCGGTGTGAACGCAGCATGAGATGCAACATGAAACCTGTGTTTGTAAAACTGTGAATCGTTTGCTCACCTCATCTGTGTTGTACATGCCCATTCCACAGCCACCAGCAGGGAAGTCAAAGACCTCCCACTCCTTACTCTTGCTTCCATCAGTAGGCGAGAAGACAATCTTGAATTTGCCGGGCTGGTCCACAACAAAGTCTGTTGCTCTGTACTGTGGAGGAAGACAGAATCTGACAGTAAGCTTAACCTTAAAGGGTGATAGACGCATCCCTGTAATCAACATTTCCCTGAGCCTTCGGACCCACCTGATCACCAAAGGCGTGCCTCCCAATGGTGATGGGCTGCGTCCAACCCGGAACAAGCCTGGGAATGTTCTTGCAGATAATTGGCTCACGGAACACGGTGCCACCCAGGATGTTCCTGATGGTTCCGTTGGGGCTCTTCCACATCTTCTTCAGGCTAAACTCTACATTTAAAAATGTAGATAGGGCAGATAAGAGCAGAATCTGTATCTTTACATGAAGTAAAAGCTGAAGGAGCAAGATGGAGTATGCAGGTTTCTCTTTAAATTTTAATTTTGTTATATACAGAACTCAGATGTGTAAAAAAAATCTGGATTGTTTAAATGAGCAGCTGCGAAATTAGAAATACATGACCAAAAAAAAGTGATAAAAGATCTGTTACAAACCTTCCACTCTGGCTTCGTCGGGTGTGATGGTAGCACATTTAACTGCCACATGGTACTTCTTAGTGGCGAGGGCAGAGTCGATGGTAACCTGGTCATCGGTCTGGTCTCGGTACGGCAGACCCAAGTCGTAATATTTCAGATCTACAGCAACGTTGGACAGGATGAGCTAAAGGGGCAGAAACAGAATATAAGAATTAACAAACACAAGAACCTTCTGGCTTCAAAACACACAATACTCCACACATCAGCCAGGATGAACACCGCCTTTTCTTTTTGTTTGTGCATCCACCCACCCAGGACACAACACAATCACCTTTTCTTTAATAAACTCCCAGATGATCCTGGTCATCTCATCTCCGTCCATCTCCACCACCGGGTTGGCCACTTTGATGCGTTTGTCAGCATCTGTCAGAGGAGATGAACCAGTTAAAGGCAGGAAATTACAACAATCAGAATCCCTTAATTCATGTGAACCCTAATAAAAAACATGAGTAAAGAGCTATAGAGAGAAAACAAGTGCTCCAGAATGAAAATACATTCGTTCATGTTATTAAAAACTCATATCTTTATAAACAGACACATAAATCCATCCAACTACTTGTTGATTTCTACTTAGGACATATTTGACAAATAAAAAGACAAATCCAAGGCACATCTGTGCTAAAATGATGTATGCCGTCTAAATTTTACTCACCACTATGGTTTAAACACAACCAGAACAGAAGTGTGTCATTTAATTTCTAATTTTAACTTGCTCTCCTCTTAAACCAGTGAGGATTACTGTCTCTAATGATAACTGGTGTGCTGCTCAGTGTGTGGGAGCCCTGCCAGCAGGGCAATTTCAGTGAATTGAAAGAACAGGGGGAGGTGCAGAGGATCAAGTGACCGTTGGATTTCCCAGTCAGACTAAAATGTTCTCCTGCTGCTACTAAAGCCATCCCAGAGTAAGTCAAGTAAACATACGGTGCAAAGTGGAATTATAACACAACCAAAAGAATATATATTATTTTATTAAATCCTAAATTATCCATCTCCAAATGTAGATGAACTAAATCGTGTGCATGTGTTTGCAGAGAGGCTAAGCCGGCGGGGTGAAGCTAAAGCAGCACCAGTCCAAACAGGTTCAGCTCTTGTCCCAAGTTTCAAATATGACTCAGGCCCTTCTGACTGAATATAACCTCACAGGAAAAACAGCTGTGGCGTCCGTGTTATAATAAAGCACGCATAGAACAATGAATAGTGAAGACCAACTTGTACTAGAGTATGTTGTGCTGTTTAAGTCAGCTGATTGTTGTCTGGGCTCTATTACACCAACATAACCTTTAACCTACAGCGCAGGACTCAGACACGCTCAGGGAATAGTTATCTGGGGAAAGCACATCACATGGCAAAGGAATCTATGAAGATCATCTTGTTAGTAAACACATTTTACATGCGTGTTAGCAGGCAATGGAGTCAATCAAGGGATGAGGGTCACCTGGTGACTTTCATGCCAGAGTTAAGATCATCTTAACTCGAGAAATCTGTCCTTTTAGTCAAATCTAGAAATAATGTTAGCATTAGTCAAGTCTTGTGATTGACATGATGCTGTGTAAGGCGGAATGAGTTATAATAATCACTAGGGATGTTGAGAAAATATTGATACATTGAAATATAACAATATCTCATGTTCTGGTACTGAATTGATTTTTTAAATTGAGAATTTACATGAAAACATTTACTGGATTTCTTTAGTGAGGTGCAATTCAAACTCTGACTGCTAGGTGGCAGCAGTTTTTACCACCTTCATCCTGACAGGACAACGAGATCTCGTGATAACTGGATGTGTCCTGGAAGTGACTGACCTGAGTTTTCCTATTTAATTCAGTCTTTGGAAATCAGAAATATCATCTGGCTTAGTATCGCAATATATCGTCTCCCCTTGTGATGTATACTGTATCGCCAGACTCTTGCCAATACACTCCACCCTTCCACCCACACTCCTCTCCCACTTCATCTTCTCTCCGTGACTTGTTTTGTTTCACCATGAAATGAACCAGTAGGCATGCGTAGTCCGCGCTGCTCGAACACCAGCCTCCCGGATGATGACACGCCCCTATTTAATAAAAAAAATGAACGCTTCTGGTTAATAGAAAATAAATGAACAGTTCTACAAGGACTTGGTTCTCATCGTTGATGTCTCTGAGCATGTAAGCGGGGGCAAAATATGCACTGAGAAGTCCGTGGTGTTTTCCTTAAGTTAGTAAACAAAGGGGGTCGTGAGCAGTGTTGCGTTTGGAGACTCTGATATGACATTGCTTCCTACTCTCTCACTGAGAGTGCTGTATGCTCCTCACAGCAGTCTGTCCTCGCGCTGCAGCAGTTGGAGCAGCAGGTCCGAGCAGCAGTCAGAGAAGATGTTAACCTCACTGCATCCAGAGTGATAATGAATCATGGATGCGGGAAGCCGCTGCTGGCTGATTCTAGCTGCCAATCAGAGGCTCCCCCTATTGGTAGGCGTGAACTTGAGCCGGTCAATTAGTTGGTAGTAGGTGTGCCAGATCGACTCCATGCGAAGCTGATCGCCGGAGAGCAGGTCCAATAAAACGGGTCAGCTGAGCACAGAAAACGCACAAATTACCCAGATGTGAACACAATTAACCTACCAGGGATGGGCTGTGCCGACCCAGATGTGAGAGCCCTAATTATCAAACACCGAAGAAGACGTGAGCTCCTAAACAATGAATTAACCGTTTTACCTTATTGGACATCAAAATGCAATAGTTAAACAAAATGGTCAACATTTGGATGTTGGAAAATTATTGGTGAACTGTTGGTTGGACCAACAAGGAAAAGCCCAAAAGAATTATTTTGAGCTTTAGGAATATGTGATCACTATTTAACAACCATCTAACGCAGCCTGCTGACGATTAATAATACGAACAGCTAATCTTTCTTTGATTATCCTTTAATGACTTAAAAACAAAGATTCTTCCTAAAGTACTGTTAACATCAAATTTTAGTTTTTTTTCCTGAAGTCAGTCATCAAACAAGAACTGATGATGATTTTTGTTTAAAGCATGTTAAACACTTTGTCCAGGTGTTTAAACAGCAGAGAAAATCACAATGCATTGTGGGTAAGTTGTAGCGAGCTACCGTCTGGCATCATTTCCAAGCTGCTCAGCCTGAATGTGCAAAGCCAGAACCGCACAGTGAGACTGCACCGCGAAGGGAGGGGGAGCAATGAGCTGAGCCGGTTATGTAACTTATGAACGTGGACTCTGAAGGACGAGCTGCACCAAAGTCATGTGAGCCCACCTGCTAACTCATTTGCACAAGCGCCAGGAACAGGTCTGCAAGATGTGCTTTCCTTTGTAGTTTAAGCTAACAAATGAATAAATGACAAAACAAAAGATTCTAAATGCCCCAATAGATAACTTGGTCCAAGTATAAACATACTGTGTGTCCCTTTAATGAAAAACAAATGCAATGAAAGTTAACAAGACTAACAATTAAACAGATTAGAGCACCAGTTTTAAGTCTTCAATACTCAAGTCTGCAGCACACAAGAAACCTGCAACAAAATGTAAAAATCAAAAGCTACGTGAGGCTATGTTGTACAATATCTGTTCAGGCCAACCACACGCGTGTGCAGCTGATCGTGCGTTCTGTCAAAGACACGGGACGAGCATTAAGCCACTTTAATTGTAATCCACGACTAAGAAGAGACACAAAGTAAACGAAAGAACTTGTAAGGAAGCTGCAGGCAAAACAGCAGCTCCCGGTTTGAACGAAGGTCAGGTAATGAATGAACTGCTAAAGGAAGCCATGTGATTGTAAAAAAATGTGACCTTATCTCTGCACCGTATCAAACCATATGGCTAGCTTTACAGCCACTAATAAAGAGCTGCTACTGCAGCATGTGATTACAATTAAAAGACACCAATAAACACATTTAATCTGACAGATAATGATTACAGGCTTCCAACACAACCCCTATTTAAAAAAATCTAATCTTTTTCCACAGTCAGAATTCATGTCTAATTGGAAACGACTTGATAACATTTCAAAATAAATGTTTGGACGGTGTTTAGGCTTTTATTGCCTACATCCAAAACCCACTAAAACAACTTTACACAAAGTTTGATGGCATCAAACTTTTCTGAGAGCAGAAAACCTGTTTTTCCATTATCTCCTCAGGATAAAATACACTCAACACAAAGCGACAGCTACTTTATGAGCATGTTTAATCAGATTTCTCAAATAGTGCAAGGATATTTTTCCACTGTTGCTCCAGAGGTTGTTTTGTTTACTTTAGACATTATTGGAGCTAAAATAAACTTGAGTACACAACAAAGTACGTTGATATGGTATGTTGATAATCACAGTTGAGCTAAAGCTCCTTAACATTACCTAGAATATTACAATAACACAATAACACAGTGTGCTGAGATTTTAAAAACTAAGAGCTTTGCAGTGATTGCCAAATAACAGGCCTCTCCTCCTTCATTTATATGAAAATTATTCATATAATTTTGAGCAAACATCAATGCATCTTGTAGGATGTAGATTAGAGAGTAAAATGTTGGAGTTTAAGGTGCAGCCAGGAGCTGCAGGCTGGATGTAACCCAGAAGAGGAGCTTGTAGGACATCCTGCTCTCTCTGGCTGCGGCAGCCATTGCTGTCTATAACGGGGTCTCGTAAGCAGCGGCTGACCTTGAGAAAAACTTTTACCAAGTTACATCCCAGTAATGGTTTCGGATTACTATTTAGTTTAATCGCATTCATAAACCACATTTAAACATTTGTGCTGCGATTTCTCCACCCCTGCTGATGTCGAGCACTAAAATTTCCGCAATCAGCTAAAAACGGAACATCCTTCTGACTCATCTGTAACCTGCTTGGGGTTGAACTAATCGCAGTTTCTCTGCTGGTTTTCTTTTGACATATTAAACAAACAGCAGCAAGTGAAGCGAGTGTTCATTTTTTATGGTGAATTCATGCTTCATTCATCCTTTAGCGCGTTTTTTTAAGCAATGGAAGCTTCCACCGGCTCCTGTCTCTCTGTCCTGACCTTCGTCTTTATCTACGTTTTCATCCTCCTCATCATCACTTATCCATCCAGCACCTAGCTAGCCATTTTTAAAGCCATTTAAACAGGCGTGTGGAGCATCACGGGCCTTTACCCGCTCATGCTAAGCACACATAAGACCTAGCATAGCAGCGGTTAGCTGCGGTGCCACCGGCTTCGAGAGACGGACTCGTTTCTCCATTCATTCCGAAGCGCCAACCACATTTCACAAGAGCTACGCACAAGAGTCAACACAACTCTAGGTCAAGCAGCGGCTGTTAAGTCAACATAAAAAAATGATGCTGAGGATGACCCCCGTTATCTCCCCTCCACTCACAGTTTCTTTGTTGCAAAGTCTGGCAATTTACAGCCGGCGCAAGCACTGCGGGGTTTCTGGAGAAAGCGGCACCGGCGGACCGGGATAGAGCGCTGAGGACTTTCAAATATCCAGCCATGTTTAGTTCCTTTTTCCTTTACCCGGCCCGAACCACTTCCCTGCGGTCAGCACTCGACGAAACTCAGAGCGAAGAGGGGGCGATGTGTTCCCAGCTCTCTGCAATATAGTCGGGAGGCTGCCTGCACCGCCCTCCTTCCCCTCCCCGGCGGGACACGCTGTACAGTACATCAGAGCCACACACAGCGATGCACTGCATGCTTGCACTGGACAGCTGAGAGAAGTCGCTCAGATTTCAGGACAACACGCCGATTTTCATCAACAGTGTAACAGTAGCCTTCCTTTTTGTTGGGAGAAATCTATTATCCTAAAATTGAAAAAGTGAATCCCGTTTCTCAAAGAGCCACCAGTCACTCAGGTTTTCCTAATAAAGCAGGGTGTCCAAACTTTTCAAGACAAGGGCCAAAATCAACAAGTCCTCATGGGCAACATATTTTTCTTACATATATAAACAAAAATGCAAAAATAGCTTTTTATTTAGCTTTTTTATTTGCAGTACTTGAAAATAGCTCTAGAATAGCAATATTAGTAAAAATTTGATCACAAAAACAACAAAATTGATTATTTACATGAAGAGCCCAACGAAGAGACAAAATTCCACCATTCTAGAAATGTGTTTGAAGACGGCAAAAAATCACTCTGAGGGCCACAAATGGCCCCTGGCCCAACTCTCAATTCATTCATTTATTCATTCAGATGTTCTAACTGTTTCTTAAAAGGTGTATTTATGTGACAGAACAAGCAGCAAAAATGCAGCTAAACTTGATCAAAAAACAAGTGTTGAAGTTATATTTTATGACTCACCCTATAAGAAATCATGTCAAGCCAACAAGCTCGAGTCACGATTACTTTTCTGGTTTGATCAAGTCAAATCTAACATAATCAAAATTGTGATTTGAGTTTAATTTCAGTCTAAGTTTTCATTTTTTGTGCATTTTGCAGCTGCATTTGTCCAAAGCGACTTACATATTAACCTAACATGCATGTTTTTGGTCTGTGGGAGGAAACTCAGAGAAAATCCATGCATGCATGGGGAGAACATGCAAACTCAGCAAACAAAGGCTGTTGGCCGAATTCAAATCTGCAACCTCCCAATGCTGCAAGGCAACAGTGCACCACCACCATGCAGCTGAGTCATGACTCTAGTGTAACTAAAAAAAACTAAATGAGAATCAGAAAAAGGAATAGTAAATGATGCAAACTACTTTAAACTGCCAAAATAATAAGAAATTGTTATAAAAGGCATAGTTACAGGTCAAAATGCACTACATGTTATGATAAATCAAGGTGAGACAGAAACTAACCTAAATACTTTCAAAATACCAAATTTAAGCCAAATGATCACAAAAAGATGAAAACGTGAACCTGACACTTGACACCAAAGAAAAGAAAAGTAAATCTGAGAAACAACAGAATCACAAGATTCAACACAAAAATGCTAAAAAGTGTCAAGATGGTCAGAAAAGCAATCAGAGCTGCAAATAATAGAAATGCCTGACTCTTTAGAATCTATAATTTACCACTGATATTTCCTTTCCACTGATTAGATGTTTCACCTGTATGAAGAATATTCACCAGAGAGACATTAGAGAGACATCCTAACTTCTCTGTACGGATCAAACATCAGCCTTGTCTCTTTAGATCCTTTGTTATACCTGCCTGGTGAATCTTTTGAACTTCACGAGTTTAATGCAAGCTTCTTTTTTTTCTTTCAAGCCCAAACTCCACTGATATCACAGCCAGATCACATTTTCAATCTTCAAAACGCTCTGACTAGAGCCAGAGAATAAAACATATCCCCATATGATTAATAACTGAGAGGTCGGTGACTCCTAATTTAAAGCTTCTAAAAGCATCACAATTGTAATTTTTACTATATGATGTCTCATGTTTTTGCACCAGAATTATTTTAGGTCCAAAAAGGTATTACAAATAATAATAATAATAATAATAATAATAATAATCCTCAATCCACAACTTCTTTTAAAAATTATGAAATCTTCAACTAAATCTGAAGAATCTTATACGTTTACTAAAATAATTTTATAGCATGTTTTACAAAATGTTCTCTGAAACTGTTTCTCCTGTAATCAGAAGGTAAAATGGCCCAAAGTTTCTTTGCAGCTCTAGTCAGGCTGATAAAGAGCCATGTGAGATGCTGATAACGGCATTCCTGTAATTCCTAGGAACAAAAGTTTTATTGACTTTTTTATAAACAGAATTGAACTTTCTTTCATAGCTGTTTGAACCCTAATGTTTAAGGGTATGACTCAAGTAATCATTTTAACCTAATTTTGACTCCTAATTGAAATATTTCTACCAATCAGTAGTGTTCATTAAATATGTCTTTTGGACCCCATTAAATCTCATAAAAGAGAAACTTTATGCTCCTTGGTGATATTGTGAAATTAGAGGAAGTGGATCTAACTCATCCTGCAGAATTATGTGTCAGATTATCCATTTTCAAAGAATTATGGCAATAATCTGACAGCAGAGGATGACAATAGTACATGAAAGTAACAAATAAACAGGTTATTTATGAGCATCAACCTGAGTCTGAACAATCTTAAGCAGGTTTAATGAACATGTGGTTAAATTAAACTCTAAATTTGCTTCTCAGTAGGAAAAAGCTTAATCTATCTCAATTTAAGCCAATTTTAAGATTAAATGCATATCATTAAGACATTACAATACACTTGTTTATTTTACAGATTGATTTTGTGTAATTTTTAGTGTGTCTGAGACATAGAAAACGTCTTCAGTGAAAAACTCACATTTAGTTTAATTCCTTGTCTCTGAAAACCTCAAAATATTACAAATATAAGGGAACTTCATGCAACTTTCTGTGATATTTATTTGTTTCAGAGAGCTCCCAAAGACTACCATCTTCCTAAATAAAATCTGTGCTTTTGTCTTGTTTCCAAATGTGATGTTTTTATCACTTTTATCTAATCTTTTATGGCTTCTGCTGCATCTGGTTCATAGTTTTATTGCTGTCTCTTGACCTCTTAGACTCATAAAAGCTCGTTCATAAACGCAGCGACTCTTAGATCTGTCGCTATAAAAACAAAGAAGTCAGAAGCCCACAAAATTTTTAAAATTCATCAATAGGTTGTGAGTTATCTGCAGGAAAATACCCAGGAAAAGGTCTGAGCAGAGGTCTGTCTAATTTTAGCAAAGGAAGCTCACCATACTGGGAAACCGACTGGGGAAGTGAGCAAAGCAGTCATGTGACACATGTGGTGGCAAGCAAGCACTCAGGTCACCTCTGAAGTACGGAAATGGAAGTTGTAGTGAATAAAAAATTATTAAAACTGGTCAGGATGCAGCAATTTAAGCTCTTTGTCAGATTAAATGATACCAAAACACCAATTTATACACAAGGTGGATTATATTCTGGCATTTCTGCACAGTTTAGCCTTAAAGTGTGCAAACAGAAAGTGTAACTAAAACAATTTGTGGTTACGTCAGGGTCAGAGGCGGTAACAAAATCCTCTCCTTTCTTCAGCCTCTGTCTGTTAACACGTCTGCATGTCTACATGCACTCTCCTTCAAATGTTCTCAGGTGTCACTTCAGCCTCAAGGTTGGATCTCTATTTATAGCCCTCATCCAGGCTCATAATGTCAGAGCTGTGAATATCAAAGAAGGTTGTGACTTTTTGATCTGAAAAAAGGATTTTACTCAATCAGAGAAGAGCTAAATGTTTTATTTCTGGTTAGTTTTGGGTTTTTAATCATGGTTTGGTCTAGATTTGATGGTGTGTGCTGCTGCTGTGATCTTGGTGGGTTTGCATGTCTGCTTATAAAAGATCAAATACACATGTTGGTGCTTAAATAAGTATTTGATGCTAACTTTTTGTTTTGCTGTCAAAACTAAACTTCCCAATTTAAATCAAGTATAATCTGGATGTGCAGCAGGTGCGCCATCTGCTGGAGGCTTTTGGGAATCACAGACAGCATGATCCTGAGTCCACAGTGACCTCTGCTGGTTATTCAGAGAACGTCTCTCACTAAAGCGTTGGTGCTGATGGTAGGATTATTGATGTAAAATATCTCAATTTAATTGCATTAAAATCTGTTTTTGGTCATATAAGTATCATTACCTTTTATAATTTCCAAATTTTAATTTTTTTAAAATAAAAAACAATAATTCCCACAAAGCACATGCATGATACAGTTAAAATTGGTCCTCAATGCTGACAAAACTAAACTAATGTTGTTTTCAAACCCTAAAAAAAGACCTGTAAGTATGCCCCCAGTGACCACTCTGGAGGGAAATATCATAGAGATGGTCCACACATACAAATACCTTGGTGTCTGGCTCGATGACTCCCTCTCCTTCAAGCCCCATATAGATCATCTTGTGAAGAAACTCAGACTCAGACTGGGTTTCTTTTTTCGAAATAAACTGTGTTTTTCTTTTGAGGCCAAAAAACGACTAGTTACTGCAACATTTATGTCTATTCTGGATTATGGAGACCTTTTGTATATGAATGCCTCAGCACAGTGTCTTGGTAAGATTGATGTGGTTTATCATGCCTCGCTGAGGTTTATTACTAACTGTAAACCACTGACCCATCATTGTGAATTGTGTTCTCGAGTGGGATGGCCTTCTTTGTCCACCAGGAGGTTGGCACATTGGTACACTTTCATTTACAAGGCCATGCTTGGATTACTACCCAACTACATCTGTAACTTCACGGAGAAGTGTAACTTCTCACAGTCTGCGTGCAAACGATCAGTTGTTACTCTGTGTTCCATTTGTTCGCACTGAACTGGGCAAAAGGGCTTTTGTTCACTCTGCTCCTTCTGCATGGAACAGGCTGCAGGAAAACTGGAAACTATCCGAGTTTATCTCCTTGAATACATTTAAAACCAGACTGAGAGCCCTTGAGACAGATTCCCTGTGTTGTAACTGCCTTCTGTAATTCTGTATGTAACATGTCTGTGTAACTGGAACAAAATGTTGTAACTGTAACTTTTGCTGCCTTTTGGCCAGGACTCCCTTGAAAATGAGGTTTTTAATTTCAATCGGACCTTCCTGGTTAAATAAAGAATAAATAAAAAAATAAAAGAAATTAGGAATGTTGAAGTATTAGCTAAATAAAGAATGTTCATGTTGAACATTCATGTAATCAGGAAAAATAACATTTATTGCTCAAATGAAACTCACATTTGCTCAGTTTAAACTTAGATATTTTAGCTCACCAACAATCTGACACTGGAAAGTTTTAAAAACGATTATGATTGCTGGAAAAATGATTAAGGAACCATCCTATATTATAGTTTTTATACAGTTTATTGTTTACAGTTTATAGTTTAAATATATTACATTTAATGTTATGATAGTTGTAGTATAGTAGTTTAATTGGTTATGAAGTTTACAAATTGTATTTATGCACAAATGAACAAAAAGCTAAATATATTACCGCATAAATGCAATTATCAAATTGTTGAACACAAAACGTAGGCCTATATTATAATTCATAAACAAATATACATATAAATAAACTCATTTCAATGGAGCATCTATATTTATATATATTAGTTCATAATTTATATTAATACTAACATTATAATCAGCAGTGTTTCATCATGAAACTTTCATGTTATATCGTGCGTCAGCTGGTTAGCTACAACGTTTCAGTTTGTGTTTTAAAAGTTTTAAAAGTTATCCAATGACAAGTGACGTTTGACAGATGAACGACCAATGGGATTCACCCTTAGTCTTCGGTGGGCGGAACTTCCGGTGTGGGAAGGTTTTTCTTGTTACTTGTAGCTATTTAACTGTGCTGCTCGGTTCTAGCTGAATTCAGACTTCAAACACGGACAGTTTTATCACCTGTAAATGTGCAGCGACAGTTAAACATGCGGACCATCACAGCAGGAAGCTCATTTATTTTTGAGTACCCTAAAACCATCACAGTCATCACTCTAACAGGTAATGTGGCTAAAACAAAATATGGGATAAAGTTATTTTGTCCTGTTTAGACACTTACTGGCTGTTAAACGGGCTACTATGTTTACATGTTACTGGAGATAAAAAGAACAGAAACTCAGCTAGTGGGTTTGTGTTTTAACCTGAGTTAAAATTAATTAGTTTTGTTTGGCATCCTTTTCACCACAATATAGGTTCATATCAAGTGCTTATATATAGCTAAAGATTAGTACGTAATTACTTCTTGTAAGTTTGGTTGGTAAGTTTTATTTATTTTTCTGTTTTTGGGACTCCAATGTCACTCAGATAACACTATAAGAGTTATTTCAACATTCAGACTCTGCAGCTTCCTATAAAAGAACAGACACCGGTTAAATTGCTTACATATAGTTCCGGTCAAAGATTATTCTGTAATCCAGAACTCACAGGTTCAGTGGGCTTAAATTAATTAAACAAAAAATTGGAATTTCTTTGTTCTTGTCGGTGTTAATCTCAAGGACGGACTGGTCACACCAGTTAAGAAGTTCAGCAGAGCATCACAATAACAGAAGCATCTGTATACATTAAAACGAACTACCATATATGTTTGCTTTGACATTCATTAGTGTAGATCCTCAATAGAGGATAAAATGTAACCCTGAGGGGTTTCTTTTTAATTTTTTGTGTGGACATTTTTCCAGGTGTGGGACTTTTTGCTTTGAAGAAATGGATGGCAGGCGGCGTGTGTCGCAGCAAAGTCCGTTTAGATGGAAAGACCGTGCTGATCACTGGAGCCAACACCGGGATTGGAAAAGAAACCGCCCTTGACCTGGCTAAAAGGGGTTAATGTTTTAATTGGGTTTATGTATCTTATTACATATTGGGAAACAAATTCTTCTAAAACGTAGAAATTATCTGATGTGTTACAGGTGCAAGGATCATTCTGGCCTGCAGAGACATGGACAGAGGTAACAAAGCTGCAGAAGATGTGAGACAGAAGAGTGGAAATGACAACGTCGTGGTCAAGAAGTTGGACCTGAAATCCCTGCAGTCGGTGCGCCAACTTGCTTGTGATGTGGTAAAAAACGAAGAGCGGCTGGATGTTCTCATCAATAATGCAGGTAGATATATAAATAAATTACTGATGTTGATGTCATCTATCATCCTCAAATCTATGTGAGTTTACACAAACTGCTGGAAGATTGTAACCCGACTCCTGCTTGTGTCTTTGTTTCTAGGTATTATGTACTGTCCACAGTGGAAGACTGAAGAGGGCTTTGAGATGCAGTTCGGTGTGAACCACTTGGGACACTTTCTTCTAACAAACTGTCTGCTGGATCTCTTGAAGAAGTCATCTCCAAGCCGCGTTGTCAATGTCTCCAGTTTAGCACATGAAAAAGGTGCAGCTTTTTTCTGTTTCCCTGTTAAAAATCTGAATACGTCTACTTTTTTCTTTCTTTTTTAAAATTTATCCACATCTGATGAAGGATCTTCCTTCAACAGGTCAAATTTATTTTGATGACATAAATCAGGAGAAAAATTACAACGCATGGACATGCTATGCTCAAAGTAAACTCGCCAACGTCCTCTTCACAAGGGAGCTGGCTCACAGGCTCCAAGGTGTTGTAACATTCTTAATCTGAACCTTTCTTTTGTATTTATTTTTAGTTAAAACAGTAATACAATAATAACATCCTCCTGTTTTGTGGCTTCTCTCTGTGCAGGTACTGGAGTAACAGCATATAGCCTCCACCCTGGAGCAATTCGGACTGAGCTTGCCCGACACATGTTGCCCACCATTCCCCTGTGGAAGAGAATTGTGTACAAACCACTTGTTTTCTTCATTAAGAACCCAACACAGGGGGCACAGACCACCATCTTCTGTGCTGTGGATGAGAGCCTGCAGAATGAGAGTGGACTCTACTACAGGTGAGTTAAATCCATGGGTATGATGAAACGGTGAGCAAATTTAACACAACTATGTTAAATAATGTGTAATAAACACACTATCTGCCCTAAATTGATGCTTATTGATGCTTATTGATGCATTGCTTATAGTTTTTTTATGCTTGTCTGCATTAAAACATTTTATTCCATTCTTTTATTTTTATTCAGTGACACTTGAATTACCTTTTTAATTATTTTCATTCTCAAATATTTACTTTTCATCTACTATATACTTCAAAAACGATATATATAATAGATAGATAGATAGATAGATAGATAGATTTATGCCGATATTGCTCAACTCTTAATTTCCAATACTGATCGGATTCTCTGAATTCAACTGGAGGAGAAAGTTGCTTCAGACGACAGGATTTGAAGTCTTATTTCCTGATATTTGGACATCTCTCCTCTGATTGGCTAACAGCAAAGCGACTCTACCAGTGACTCAGTTTGCTCTGCAATGTTGATGTTTTATCTCCACAAATAACACAAAGCTTAAGGAGTTCTGCTGTGCAATGGAGTTGCTAATGCTAACGGTTAGTTTTTACTAGCCGAGACGTTCTCTGTTGTTTCCTAGATGCTAAACCAACAACAGCTTTCCCTGTCACGAGTCAAGATGGGTGACTCCATGAATGTTCAGTGACAGTGTGACGTAGATCTGTCAGGATTTTCAAATCCTAGAGTTTAACCGTCTATTTTCTATCAGAAGTTAATGCAGAAGATAGGTGCAGGAGACTATTTTCATGTTCAGCCTGCATGAAAAACTCAGTGTTTTTCCAACGTTCCACAAATATTTGGCTCGATGGCAACATCTGGTGCAAAATTTATGTCAACATCCTACTTAGAAATACCCTTACTGATAAAAATGCTTATGTGTCAAATACTTATTCTCCCCACTGTATCTCTCACACCACTAGTTTCCTGAGATGTGTTCCAAACTCATATTACCATTTAACAGTCTTTTGTGATAACTCGGAACAACTGTTATAACTTGAAACACTCTCCACACATTTTACCACTCTTGACATTTGTTCTACCATGAGCTGATTCATTTTAGAGACATATTACCCACCTGTTTGGTTATAACAGAAGCAGGAGACATAAGCATTTAATCACCAATGGCAGGATTTATTGTGCTGCGCGCCTGCCTCCTGGATGCTGTGCGCCCTCTAGTGGCAACTCTTTGCAACACACCCACATTACCCTAGAAATCTAGACCATAAGTTGCCAAAGCAAAATCATTTTTGCTCTTCATGTCGATCTAGCCATGCTCCATAGAAGCCTCAACAGGCTTCACATTGGCCTTAGCAGTATTGTGTTATGCCAATCACAGTGCTCTATCGGTTTGGTGAGCGAAACAAGACGGCGGCGGCTCGTTTGAAACAGCTTTGGCATCATCTTTGGACTATTTAGACTTTTCATCGAGTGAAGAGCAGATAGAGGTACTTAAGTCCTTTATATAGAAAAAGGGTGTATTTGTTTCTTCTTCAACAGTTTATGGCAGACTGCCCCGTTGACTGACATCTGTAGCAGTGAGTTCGTCACGTTCGTTGTCCAATAGCATGCAGAGACAGTTTAAAAGACAGCCGTAGATTCCGCCCCACGACAGAGCTCTCCCTATCGGTTGTGGCCAGACTTTATATTCACATATATAGGATGGCTTGCCAGGCTACACCCACATTGTACATCATAAAACTGCATTTTCCATATTTTTCAGGCACAATGGAGAAATCATAAAATTAAAAAAATAATTGGGGATCTATTTTAACCTTTTTTATTTTTTTTTTAACTGTCTTTAACCCTTTACATGAAACACATCTTTAGATGATGTACAAAGACCAGTAGGATCATTTACAAGAAAACAAATTTCCCCATAGGGGCAATAAAGTGTATTGTTTACTATTGTATCATTTCATACTGCATATCATACCTTTAGAGTTAGTTGTTATGATGATATTAGATTGTGAAAGATTTGCACATTTTGATGATTTACCAGAGCAGAGAAGTTGCAGAACCATAGGTCATGTTCTGTTAGAAAGACCAAGAAATGGAGCACTTCTATAGGGCATTTCTGTCCGGAACGTTTGAGACGTCACACACTTTTAGCCCCGTCATTGCTAATGTTAAAGATGATATCTTTGCTGGTTTGTTTGTTTTTATGTGTACAGCACTTTGGTCGACAGAGTTGTGTATGAAGTGCTATATAAATAAAGGTGGATTGGATTATCTCTAGTTTTGTTCTGTTAACATCATTGTGAGTTGGATATCTACAACACATCTACAGTATATTAATTAACAGCTCTGCTGATATTGCTTGAGCCTGTTAGTAAAACCCAGAGGATGTTGCCTTGTGTTAATATAAACAGCACCACATGATTTGCTCTAACTATGAAAAAAGCTGCATTGCTTCCATGTCATTTTGCTGCTAATGATTAAATGTAAATAATGCTAATGTTTTTAATATTTCTGTTCAGTATATGCTGGTAATGCATTGGTTGGTCTCACACTAGAACTATGTTCTCTACCACTTCAGGCAGTGTAATGTTGTTATTGTAGGTGCTATATGTTACACTAATCGTTGCAAAGTTGCACCAACTGATTACAATCTGTTGGGAAATGTTATTTGGCCAAAATGTTTCTGTTATATATTTCTTTTAAGGGTGTTTGTGCAGATGGAAATATGGTTGTTGTGTTTTTCTGTAACTTGCAAAACTGTTTCAACCCCCACCCCCCAAAAAGAAATTGAATATAAATTCTGATAAAATATAAAATAATAGTGAATTTACTTTAAAATAAACTTGTGATGCTTTAAAGGTGTAGAACACTCATTTAATAAATACATTTGCAGTGGTCTCCAGTAGGAATGAATGCCTGTAAGTCATACTCGTGGGGTAAAAAAAAAAAAAAGCCCACAAGCGCCTGAATCAGCACAGAGGAGTAAGATGAAGGAGAGAGTGGCAGAACACGACAGGATTTAGTCTTGTTTTCTGATATTTGGACATCTCTCCTCGGATTGGATAACAGCAACATGATTCTACCATTGACTCAGTTTGTTCTGCAACGTTGATGTTTTATCTCCACAAATAACACAAGCCTGGAGGAGCTTCTGCCATGTGGTGGAGATGCTAATGCTAACGGTTAGATTCTACTAGCTGACACCCTAACCCTTTATCGTGATATTTGTACCATTTTTACCCACCACTTGTGCAATGTGTTGTATAGCATAATGTATCATATCGTAGCGTCCTGTTTTGCATCATAGCACATTGTGTTGTATCATATAATAGTGTAGTATAACTTAGCGTAGCATATTGTACTGTATTGTATATTGTATCAAAGCGTATTGTAGCATATCGTAACACAGAGTAGTGTATCTTACTGTAATGTATTATATCACAGTGTATTTTACTGTATCCTATTGTAACGCACTGTATTGTATCATACCGTATTGTAATGGAATCATAGTGTATTGTATCATATTGAAGCCTAATGTATCATAATGTATTGTTTCATATCGTAGCATAGTACATTGCAGTGTATTGTTTTATATAATAGATATTGTATCATAGCTTGTTGTATCAAATCGTAGCGTAGTGCATTGCAGCGTGTTCTTTTATATCATAGCATATTGTCTCATATTGTATCATAGCTTGTATCATATCGTAGCATAGTGTATTGCATCACAGGGCTGTACAGTGCGACATATATGAATAAAACGCTCTGTGCGATAAACTATTTTTAGACGTAGCACTCGTGCTACATCTTTTCAACATCCTGTTAACCAGACTTCATAAAAAGTAGACCCTGCAAATGCGGCCGCCATAGGCAGCAGCGGTCGGTGCGGCATCTCCTCTTCAATGTCTATGCTGTGGAGAACGAACCTCTGTAATGAACAAATCTACACTCATTTTAATAAATGAAAATGTTTTTTTAATTTACAGTGACAAATAAACATGTCTGAAGATATTTAAAAATCAGAATCAGCTTTATTTCCAAGTACGTGAGTGACACTCACATTACCAAGAATTATGCACTACTAGTGTTTGTCAGTGTGTTTAAGTAATTATAAGAACTACTTTTGGTTTTTAGAGATTATAACAGAATTTTTATGCCGGTGCTACAAGATTTTGGTCTGTGCTACAAAACCTACAACCTTTGTAGCACCGGTGCTATAAACGTTAACGTACAGCCCTGCATCATATTGTTTCATAGATATTGTATCGTAGCTTGTTGGATCATATCGTAGCATAGTGTATTGTAGCATATTCTTTTGTGTGCTAGCATATTGCATCTTTTTGCATCAGAGTGTGTTTAAATAATAATAATAATAGAGTTTATAACAAAATGTGCAAACATTTTTAAGGCTCTTCGTCTGCATTCAGTGTTTTGCTGCTCATCACTTAGTGGAGTATTTCTTTGTGTGAGGCTAACATGGGGAAAGGAATTGCTGTGGCACTGAAAGTAAACTTATAACTGGATGTGAAATCACAGAGAAAGAAACAGCATTTGTTTTGAATCAGTTATGATGTTTCCAGTCAGCCTAATGTCAGGCTTTTGATCAAACGCATTAGACTGTTGATCTAAAACACACTCAGCATCCACTGAGCAACATTAACATTCATTTGGAGTCATGTCCCTTGCCATGGTGAATATCCACTCCTTTTATCTCTGTTTTTCTCTCCACTCGCTCCCAAGGGATTTTTTATCTCTTTTTTAGTTGCTGAACACTACCCTGTGATCACTAGCTAGTTGCTAACGCTGTCTGTCAACTATCTGGTGCTTTCTAGTGCAGGTACAATGAGCTCAACACAGCTTTCTTAGCAGAAAATAGCTCCCTGCTAAGCTGATGAGAGCAAGCTGTGGGCTGGAAAACAGAAGCAATTATCTGAAATGGATTTAAAGACCTTGTAGAAGTCAGAGACATTACAGAGGTGGTTAGAAGTGACTAAGCGACCTCTTCTACATTATGTAGATGTTAGAGAAATGATTTGATTCAAGGTTCACCTTTAAAAAAGCCCTGGTATATCTCTGAAACAACATTTTATATGTAATATAATAAAATATAATAGGGATGTAAGAAAATATCGATATGGCAATATATCGTGATATATCGTATCGCCTCCCCTGTATTGTGATACGTATCGTATCGCCAGAATTTTACCAATACACATCCCTATAATATAACATAAGTGGTGTTGATACCTATTTTGCCCCTTTATTAACCTAAACGTGGTAAGACTAATTTACCTCTGTTATCTAAATTCTAAAGGTTTTTACAGTTCAGACAGTTTCTGGTACATTATTGCTGTTTGACATTTAAAGTTTTTTTCTCCCTGTTTAAATTCCTCTGCTAATTTAAAAGGCCCGGAACTTCACACTTTATTAACACATTTGAATCTGCGCTATCTCGAAATCTAATAAACTCACTATAATGAAGTGAACAAATACAAAATATTGATTAAATCCTGTTCTGTCGGTGGGGAGAGATCCCATCTTGCTTCCAATGATAAATGTAGTTAATAAATATAAAACGGCTCATAAAAACGAGCAACCTGAATAACCATCATTATCCTAGACAAATATTTCTTTATTACCTTGTAAATTACCCGGAGGCTGCCACTTGTAATTCCATAATTCCTGAATGAATAACTTATTCATGTGTACTCATGTGCATCAAGTTGTGCGTTTAACACTGAATTCTGCTCTGATCACAGTGACTGTGCCCGTAAAGCTGCCGCCCCTCAGGGACTGGATGATGAAGCTGCTAAGAGGCTGTGGGATCTGAGTGCCGCTATGGTTGGTCTGACACAATCTCAGTGACACTGATGATGACGATTGTTGTTCTCACCGTACCATAAGATGTGTTGGTGCTCTTTCCGGTATCACACAAAACTTAAGAAGACATTGACTGTTTTGTACTGTTTTGTTATGTACAGTCCTTTCATGTCTTTGTGAGAAATGTAATTTCGAGTCGTTCGACAATAAAAACTCTCTTAATCTCTCTTTTAACTAGACACTAGAACAAACTACTTCCAAATATGTTGTGAATTATTTTTTTAAATTATTTTCCTGGGTTAATTTGTTGGAAGCTGCTTGATTCTCGTATTACGATTAGCATTAAATGACATGATAGTTTACCAATGTTTATGTAAACTAGTGTATGATGTCATCTAATACTTCAAATAAAACTTTCAAGTAAGGTTGTTCAAACAAAAATTTCAAATGTTCGCTGATATATAATCATTCCATCCACAGAAATCCACTTCAAATTGTCTTAAATATCACTTTAAAGGTGTGGTTCACTGAAAAAGCATTGTTTAATGATTATTTCTTATTATAATCGGTCTCTGTGAGTTTTTCATGCAGGCTGAACATGAAAATAGTTTCCTACACCTATCTGCATTAGCTTCTGATAGAAAATAGACGTTGAAACGCTAGGATTTGAAAAGCCTGCCAGATCTATGTCACACTGTCACTTAACGCTCATGGACTCACCCATCTTGACTCACGATAGGGAAGGCTGTTGTTGGTTTAGCATCCAGGAGTCAGCAGAGAACGTCCTGACTAGTAAAAGCTAACCATTAGCATTAAAAACCCCACCACACAGCAGAACTCCTCCAGGCTTGTGTTATTTGTGGAGATAAAACATCCAAGTTGCAAGTCAGTGGTAGAGTTGCGTTGCTGTTATCCAATCTGAGGCAAGATGTCCAAATATCAGGAAATAAGACTCCAAATCCTGCTGTCTGCTGCCACTCTGTGCAGCAGCAGACTTCTCTGTGCAGATCCAAGAAATTCTGGGCTTTTTTTGCCCCGAGTACGGCTTACAAGGCATTCATTCCTACCAGAGACCACTGCAAATGTATTGTTTAAACAAATTTCCCACACCTTTAAAACTTACACCAGTAATTTAACCCTATCATTGGTGCTTTTTGATTGTTACCCTCTTTGAAAAACAATTGCTCAAATACATCATTGCTTGTTTTACCTGTTATAAAAACAACTCACACCATGTGTTTTATCCTTATTCTTTATTTTGTTTTATGTTAGACAAACAATGAAATTAAACACATGTTGATAACATCAACATGAATTAAAATGGCCCTAATAAAACAAATGTCTGCTCTTTTGTTAACGTTTCTTTTTCTTGAAGGCACTTTGTACAGAATTGCTACAGTCAAAATTTCACCTCACTCAAAGCTACATCTCAGACAAGTGCATCACTCCTTACGTCTTTTCCAGATAAAATCCATTAATGGTGCTAATTACATAATGCACAAAGTGCACCCAAGTGGCCTGCTGGCTACAAATGAACCCTGTGTGTTTCCTACATATTACATGATCATGTAAGACAAGACGGTTCAAAGGAAAGGGGACCGTGTCGTGGCATTTACATTCAAAAGTATTAAATGTACAACTGATGTTGCAAAGTCATAAAATAAATAATCATTTAATCTGGGTGGAACACAAGGAAGAAACCTATCTATATTGCTCAGTTTCAATATATTTTTTCTTGTAATAAATTATACATTATTCAACATCGAGCTAGCTGTGAGTCAACACAACTGAAACTATGGATGTACTTCCTGACTATTTATGGTGTATACATTTCTACTACCACAGTATTTGCTGAATTAACATTATGACTAACTAATGAGCAGGTTCCTCAAAGTCAGAAAGCTGTTTCATCTGCTCCACTTGCATAGAATGCCTTCTAATAAGTTTCTTCTTGGGCTTGAGGCCTCCTGTCTTTGGTGTGTTTGGTGCTACTGGAGCGATAGATTTAATACCTGTGGACAGAGGTGAAGAGGGCTTGGTGCTAGCACCAATGTCAGGAATGGGAGGGTTTGGGTTGACATTAAGAGGGGGCAGGTGGCCGGGCCGGGTGTGGGAGATGTAGTCCAACAGTAGCGTGCCTGAGCCTCTCCTCTCCAGCAGCCCGGGGGCCCGCCTTCGTGCTGTGCTTGGAGAAGATGTGCTTGCGTTGCTGTCAAGAGATTCTCTGGAACTTGTAAGCAGTGCAAGTGGGGACGTGTTTAGTTTCCTTCGCTCCACGGGGACTTTAGGAGAGTCTAACATAGCCGAGTCCGAGTAGAGCTGTGAATCTGAGTCATAGTGATCGTTTCCTAGACGCCTCCTATGCATCGTGTCTCTCAGGCTGACTGGTCCACTGCTGCAGCCGCTGTTCTCCTGCTCTGTAGGGACCGTGCTGCGGCGAGCCAGTGGCTGGTGCTGGCCGAGGGTTCTCTCGTATGACGGTTTAGCTGTTGGGGGAATTGATATTGAGGTTGTCATTTTGCAGGGCTGTTCACCCACCAGTGGGAACAAGCTGTCCTTCCCATCCACGCTGTTCTGTCGGGACAAAGCTGACCTCTTACTCAGGGAGAGACCATTCACCCCTGCAACTACATCCTCATCAGAGCTGGCTTTCTTACTCTCCTCATGGGCGGCGGCAGCCAGGACAGAGGGCGCAATCAGCCCCCAGGGCTCTGATTGCAGCCGCTTCAGCTGAGGCAAACGTGCACGCTTTGGGTTCGCAGGCCGACGGGTTGGAGATGATGGCCCATTTGTTAGCTTTGCAGCTGCGCTAGACGATTTTAGCTTTGTCTGGAAACTGAAGACAGTGTTTTGTGGCTCTTGCTCAGATGCGGGAGATGCACTAACTTCAATATCAGAAGGAGAGGCGCAGTACTCTGAGGAAGACCTCTCAACCAACTCTGGAGATGGGGGGACATTTAAATACTGTTTGGTGGTTTTAGTGCCACATGGTGATTTGTCAGTAGTGATGATGATTACTTCCTTCCCTTTAGCTTTGCATGCATCCAAGAGTAATTTTAGCGTTTCCTTATCATCCGCGTTGATGGCGTAGACCAGCGCAGAGGCTCCACTCCTGTCCTCCAGACTCGGATCAGCACCGTTGCTCAGAAGGTGATCCACCACTTCATGTCCCGCCTTATGAATGCAGGCGTGCATTAGAGCTGTCCTGCCTGCTTTGTCCTGGATGTTGGGGTCTGCTTGGTTGTCCAGCAGATACTTGACTAGCTTTGACTTGCTCACACTTTGCGGGTCGGTGTGCGTCGACATGCATGCCACCATGAGCGGCGTCTCTCCACGTTCATTGCTCTCATTGATGTACGCGCCTCCTTCCAGCAGAAGCCTGGTGAGTCTCAAGCGTTTGAGCCACACCGCCTTCAGGAGCGAGTTCCCATCTGTGCGCAGCTCCAGGATGTCTGCCATTTCCCAACTGGTCACAGATCTTGTCTGGATTGGAGTTACAGCTCGCAGCCCTTTGAACAAATTGTAGAATTAGTTTAACAAATAAAATCTGGTAATTAGGACTCAAACTTAAGTTGTTTTATTAAACCTTTTGTTGATTTACCACACCAACAGATGGCAGCGTGCTACAATTATAACTTAAAATTATGGGACAAAGTATATTCACTAAGATTTGTAGTAAGTCAACTGCATATGTCATGAATACACACACACACACACACACATATCTTTTTTTCATATAATATCCACACTTCAGTCACAGATAAGTTATACATAATCACATCACTGTGTTTACATTTTTCTTTGTTTTCGTGATTTTTTATCTTGAGAGGCTTTATATAAAAAATCGTTTCTTCTTCTTTAATTCTTAGAAAAAACATTGCCTGCGTATAAACGTGCGCAAATCAGCACTGAGGTTTTTTTTTTCCTTTAGTTGGTTCAAACATGTATCTGGGGCTGCACGTCACGTTTTGTATCTAAATTTAAAACTCAGACATCTGGTCACACCGCTGCCGCGAGTCTTATTCAAGATAAACCAGGTGAAATCTGCGTTTCAATTTGATCGACTCAAATATTTTTAGTCTACAACGTAAACATTATAGCCATCCATCCTTTCATTTTCGCGTCAAATCTTAAAGATTTAACGCAATTTTGCGCCCTCCTCCAGCAGAGATGAAACACAAGGACATAAAGTTCTTTGACCTTCATTTTCCAATCATTTAGCAGTTTTCAGAAGAAAAACAAACTTGGTTTGTTTATGATCTTACCTGTTCAGGGACGAGGTTTTCCATGTGCAGGGAGCCCGGTGTCATCTGAGGAGGATGAAACCGGGAGGTGGCGAGAATAAACGATTAAGAACACAAAGTTTGTAGCAGTTCCTCGCAGTATCCTTGTGTTTTTCAAGCCGCGGCTGCTCCCATCGACGCGTCCTAGTTGGGGTGACAGCGCGCCGTGCCTCTCTGTCACCTGCGCACATGAGCCGTGTGGCTTTTGTTATGGAGGCGCGCGCTACATCAGTCCAATGGGGAGTATTCCTTTCACTGCGCACTCAAGGATCACAACCTGGAGATGCGGCGGGTTATAAATAACTTAGTTTCTTGCTTGTTGAATGAAACGTGTTGTCTCTTGACGTCAGAGTCGACCGAAATAAACTGCGTCTGATGAAAAACCTCTGTCCTGATCTTAATATCTGCAGGACGCAAACAAACCGAGCGCCGCCTCCTCAAGACATGCTCTTGTGCTGGGTGTGTGGATCTTATTTTTGATCATTTCAAATATGCAATTTATACATAAGAGCTCAGAGGGACGTTTAGGGCAGTAGATGCAGGTTGTTATTGTGAAAATGTGCTTTAAGCCTGGATCTTTCTACTTGTGGTGCAGAGAATTGCTATTTTTAATACATGTGTTCTGTTTTTTAAGCCTTTGATGGAGAAAATTCTATAGAAAAGTGTTGTTCTTGTTTTATTTTATAGGAATCTTGCATCAAAATAGGGAAATTAAATGTTTTAAAGAAACATCTGCACATTTATTTATCATGATTACTGTCAACCTGCTCTTTTAAATCTAGATGTTTTTAATAACAAACAAATATAATATATGGAGGCATGATTTGGGATTTGTGGTCATTCTCTCTATAGTTTTAGGCAACTTATGTTTCTTAAAGCTTACAAAAAATAGAATATTTTCAATTTTTTTATCAGAGCAAATGTTTGATGAGTCAAGGAAGTCCATAACACGATGCCTGATTCAAATTAATGGATAAATAACAGACTTCTGCAGAATTTGAGAAGGTAATTTAACATTTTTGAATGTTGGAGCAAAAAAAGTAAAAATATCTAACAAATTAAAAATTTGCAGGATAGTAGCCATGATAATCTGGTTTTTGCACCCAATGATCACATGAAGCAAAACGTGTCCAAGTTGTACATTTCATTTCATTTTTATTTATTTTGCACATGGCTGTGCACATCTCAAAACAAATCTTGCTAAAGAGTCAGCCAATTTTTTGCAGAAGCATTTCCATTCAGAATCTTCAAATCAAACTTTAGTTTCAATTCAACAGCTTGCTGGGGGAGCAGAACAATGGTGTGTTACTCATTCCAGACAAAATAATGAATAAAGTAAAATAACTGTCAGTAACTAATATCCAAAACAATTCTGTAAAGGGCAAATGACAGCTTAAGGGTCAAAGTTCATGGAAGAAGCTGTTCCTCAGCCGTGTTGTCCAGGCGTTGAGGCTGCTTAATCTTTGCCCGAAGCAAAGCGGGTGAATAGTTCATGATGGATGGGGTTTGCCAGTAAAAGTTAAGTTTCTTATATACAACTTTATATGTTGAATGACTCAGAAAATATGATTTTAACAGTTTTAACTGATGGCAAACATATTTTGAGGCTTTTTTGCATCACTGGAACAAACATTGGAAAGCAATCATAAATATATATGTTTTTATATGATTATTCACTTTTTGTTTATACAACATGGATCGAAGGTCACAGCAAACATTGAGCATCACTGTGTTTTACAGAAAATGCGACTTTCTAAGAATCCCTCAAATATTAATTTCTAGTTTCATGCATAAGATCAGTTAATAACTCGTTATTGATGCAACTCAACATATTGAAAGATAGAGCAAAGAATAGTTTTGCAACTATTTACACAGCTCAATTAAAGAGGGCAAAACTTGTAGCAGCCATCACCGCTATAGAGCCTAATATGGACATTTCTATTTTTAGGTTGCTATGAGACAGCACAGAGGCAGTTTCTAATGAGAACAGTGATGTTCTCAGCCCTGCAAGGAACAGGTAAATCAGACTCACAACATTCCTACTATGACACAGAGGATTTCATGGATTTTAGAAGGAAAAGCTTTAGAAGGTGGTGTATTTTTCTTCTTTCTTTTCCTTCATGCAAGCCTCACGTTCAAACGCTGGTTCTTTGACCCCTTTCCTCTTTTTCCCCCTCCTCTGAGATGGAACTAATCACTTTTTGTACCCATCCAAACACCTGACGTTTCAAGACTCTGGTTGTCAATGCCAGCAGTGATTTCTCACCTGTGATTGGCTTCTCGCTCCCTTAGGACGTGTTGTTTACAAGGCACATGGAGGTGGTTTTTATGAAACAGCACATATCGCTGTCACCAAGTCAAATGATGCATTTCTCTTTATCCTTATTATTCAGATCTTCTCCCTTTGGTCTTGATAATCCATTACATTATGATTTGCATGCAGAAGTTTAAGCGAAGCATATTTTCAGAAAATGTATTTAATAGATGATGAAAAAAGCAGCTTTTAAATGCCAGATGATGTGGAATTTAAATTTCTGTGCAATTGATTAGCATTATGCACAGAGCTGCTGTCTGCAGAGGCTTGATGAACCAGGGATCAGACCAAGGCCAAAGCTCACTGGTTTAGACACATTCATTAGCACCGTGAGCTGCTGAGACGTCAGCGGTCCTCATATGGTGTGATCTTTGCCCCCACAATGCTGTCGTCGGAGGTATATTAAAGGGGGAAATAAATAATTTAAGCACTGTCACCCCTGGGAGCACTTTCCATTTTCAGATATCTTACATCGCAGCTGCTGCTCTCCCTCCCTCCGTTCTAAATATAACCTTTTCTTCTGTCTGCAATGTGAGATTTTTTTTTTTACTCATCAGGCTAGAAAGTATATAGCTCTGGGACTATTTATACACCTGACAAAGGACACATATAAGTTAACGGCTTGGACATTCAGATGTCTCCTGAAGAGCAAAAAGTGGATAAACGATATCACGAGAAGGTTTAGAAATATAAACAAATGACAAGTGAATTCATTTGAGGAAAACGAAAATGGAATTAGGATCATAATGAACAAATTCAATCTGGACTTGATTATTCTGGTGCCAGACCACCGTGTCTATTTTTAAAATCGTGTGCAGATTAAATGTCTGGCTTTGCAGACTTATCAGAGGAGGGTGGGAATCAACAATGATCTCATCAAAGAGGGAAAAATGGGCTGAAACCTGACAGCATGCTTGGCTTTCACATCCTAATCCTACTGGATTCTTAAATAAATCATAATTTTATCTAAAGTTAGCCATGTTTTTAATATCTTCTTGGTTTGCCTATAAATAGATTTATCTTTTTTTTGTATTCAAAAAGACAAAAACAAACAATTCAGATTTAAGTGGAAGTATTGATGATCAATAACTAGTTTATGCACAACAAAATTGAAAAGATCTAAATTCAACGTTTTAGAATGAAAATAATAAAGGTTCAGACCTCATATCATAAAAACCAGAGCAATATTCCTTTCAAAGATGACACAATTCACAAACTGAAAACAAGATTCTTTTTCTTTACAATTTCCATGTAATAGTGAAAACTGTGAAAATGACAATTTGCTGCTTTATTGGGAATACATGGCTGGGAGCAGCAACCTCCTGAAGCCTCCACCGGTTGCTGGGAAACTGGTACCAAGAAATAGTCTGACACCTAACACCCCAAAACTGTTGATTTGTTGGTTTTACACTTTTACCCTTTTTCCTCTTTGTGGAAAAGCTTCATTTCCTTGCTGCTGCCTTTGCCTTAAGTATCATGTTTTCTCTGATGCACACAGGTTCACATCTGATTAGAATATTAAACAAAAGCATGTTGCATGCAAAACATGCAACCTTTTTTTTGTTTTCCTTCTCGACAGCCCCGTTTTGATTTGGACACAGAGTGGGATTCCTCCAAAACACTCATCACCTGTTGTTGTGGTGCTGTTGCGTTTCCTCTCTGTGGTGGTTGTCTCTTTAAAGACCGAGTTTGACATTCTCATGGCATTTGGTGTCTCTGCGATTGTATCAAGCGAATGTGTGGGCTGCGACAGCAATAAACTGGCACGAACCCTGCTGCAGCTTTGCGCCGGACCGCTCCTACCTCGGCAGATTTTAGGGGGAAAATCCCTCCAGTGCAGCTTAAAAACCCACCGACCCTCACATGTGCTGCTAGTGATTTTTCCTTTTTTTTTTTTACCCTATCATCCACTTGAGATTATAGCCCATGAAGTATAACACATTTCCAGACACTTTGATCTTTTCATATTGAAAAGTGCTACTTTCTCATACTAGAAATTTTGAAACGGTTCCACTCCTCCTCTGCCTCCTTCTCCATCGCTCCTTCTGTTCTTTCCCATCTCGCCGTGCGAACCAACACCTGCCCTTCTGGCGAACAGTAATTGAGTTGAGCATTATTCAAGAGCATTATACAGCCAACAGTTTTGCTGGGTGATCATTGTGTATGTCGGCTGTATCCTAGGAGATCGGTGCATATCTAATAAGGAGTTTGTTACTCATTTTGCAGAGTGGGCACTTTGATGTCCGCCGTGTTGAATTTTCTGTTTTAGCTCAACATCTTCCTAATGAAGCAGAGGGCCAGAAGCCTCAGAATTGGTTGCTTATCAACTCTACAGCCCTCTTATTAGGAGTTGTTGTGAAGGCTTTAATTGGATACTGGAATAGGAAGCGCCTTAATGGCCTGTCAGTAATCAAGTGTATGAGATCTATCCACAGATGACAGTTTTGTTAAAGACATTAAGATATTTGGTAACACTTTACAATAAGGGTCCCTTTATTAACGTTACTTAGTGCATTATTAAGCATTAATAAGCTATTAAAGTATTAACAACTGCTTTACCATATTATGTAATGCATTACTAAGCAGATATTTTAAAAATCCGTAACATGATTACACTGCTCACAAAAATTAAAGGAACACTTTAAAGAAACACATTAGATACATCAGATCTCAATATGAAGTTGGATATCGATACAAATAACGACAGGGCAATGTCTTAGGAACAAAAGGATGCCAAGTCTTTTAATGGAAATAAAAGTGTTCAGCCTACAGAGGGCTCAATTGTGTAGACACCCTAAAATCAGAGTGAAATGAAGATGTGGCAGGCTAGTCCATTTTTTCAAAAACTTAATTTCTGCAACTCAAAATGCTTTTCAGTATCTTGTGTGGCCCCCACGAGCTTGTGTGCATGCTTGACAACGTCGGGGCATGCTCCTAATGAGACAACGGATGGTGTCTTGTGGCATTTCCTCCCAGATCTGTGTGAGGGCATCCCTGAGCTCTTGTACAGTCTGAGGAGCAACCTGGCGCCACCTAATGGACCCAAACATAATGTCCCACAGATGTTCTATTGGGTTTAAGTCAGGGGATCGTGAAGGCCATTCAATTGTTTCAATTCCTTCATCCTCCAGGTACTGCCTGCATACTCTTGCCACATGAGGCCGGGCATTGTCGTGCATTAGGAGAAAACCAGGACCTACTGCATCAGCGTAGGGTCTGACAAAGGGTTCAAGGATTTCATCTGGATACCTTATGGCAGTCAGAGCACCATTTCCTAGGCAGTAGAGGTCTGTGCGTCCCTCCATGGATATGCCTCCCCAGACCATCACTGACCCACCACCAAACCTGTCATGTTGAACGACGTTGCAGGCAGCATAACGTTCTCCTTGTCTTCTCCAGACTCTTTCACGTCTATCACAGGTGCTCAGGGTGAACCTGCTCTCGTCTGTAAAAAGTACAGGGCGCCAGTGGCGGACTTGCCAATTCTGGTGTTCTTGAGCAAATGCCAGTGGAGCTCTACGGTGCTGGGCAGTGAGCACAGGGCCCACTACAGGACGTCGGGCCCTCAGGCCATCTTCATGAAGTCTGTTCCTGATTGTTTGGGTAGAGACATTCACACCAGTGGCCCTCTGGANTATCAGAGGAATATAGGAAAAGAAAAGAAGAACGTGATAGAACAAGAGCAAAGACCAGAGTTATTATTGGGCCGTCTTTTCCTCGCTGGAGAGCTCTTTTAGAAAGAAAGGCATGAACTACGGACTCTAACCTAGCCGTGCTGCTAATGGCTAGGTAAGTAATAAATTATTTCACCAGGGTTATTGTGTTTGGTTGGGTTTAAAAATGTTATACAGTCCTGATAAAACTATTTATTCAATGTGTGGAGGTGGAAAAGTTTGTTTTCGTTGTTTTGCCTGACATTAGGAATGTAAACATGCCTCTTATGCCCGAGAGAGAGATTTAATGTTACGACAGTGACGTTACGCAGCAAGCCTCTAGAGGGCGACAGAGACCATATAACTGCAAAGTTGCGGAATGCTGCTTTAACCAGTAGGGCAGAAGAGCAGAAAACTGCTTAGTGTTACTTTAAAGGTACATGATGAAAGAGTTGGGTACTGCAGCCCATGTTCAAAACAAACAAGTGATTATTATTCCTGTTCCACGATATTCATGGTTGTTGCCATTTACGGCTCAGCGCCAGATTATTCTAGATGAGGAGAAAAGACGAGCCGTACACAGTAAGTTAATAAGTAGATAAATACATTTCACTGTAATATCAAGTTGTTGGCAATTGAAAAAAGCAGCTTGAGATATTTTTGGAGCCGACTATTTGACATTCACTGTTAGCATTGTTAGCTCAACGTTAGCTTCTAGTCTGCTTCACCCGTAGGTAAGGTAAAACAAAGAGTCAAGAAATAACATCTGGGTTGCTCCTTTTACTGGCTTTGATTCATTAACAACTCTAGAGCTTTTCACCAGCTGGTGTTGAATTACAAATGCCAACGCATTGGCGTTAGTTGGCGCAGAGTCAGCAACCCTGCAGGCTTACAGATTATAAAGAAAGACTACATCCCTCTTGGGCCATTTTGAGAGAAGCAAATCTTCATTCCAACATGACTGAAACAGATGGTTTTACAATTATTTCACTGTAAAATTCGTACTAACTGTTCCTTTAAAATTTAATGCTGCGTTCACACCGGGCTTGACGTATGCGTCAAACAACGCATACTTCGTGGCGTTTGGACGCCTATATATTTTTGACGTTGACGCAGCTTGCGTTGACGCAGCTTGCGTTGGCGCAGCTTGCTTTGACGGTTGCGTCAGCCCCACGGGGAGGGGAAGGGAGGAAAGAGCGCGTGCGCGGCTCTCTGTTGCCGGATGTTTGTAACAATGGCGGATCGTTAACGTTGAAAAAACACTCACCCGACACGCCAAGTTCTCCAGCAACCTTCCTCCAAGCAAGGTCCTTTTTATTCCGATCTCGGTAGGCGTAGCAGGTCGGGTCATACAGTTCACCCTGGTTACAAACAGCTACGATTCAAGCTTTGACGCTTGCGTCAAAGCTTGAAAAGCGTGAAAAGTATCAAGCTTTGACGCGCCCAACGCTCACAAAGCGACGCAGGGACTTTGAAGCAGCTCTGACGCTCCTTACCATAGACTTAACATTGAAACTTGACGCTGGCAACGCATACGTCAAGCCCGGTGTGAACGCAGCATGAGATGCAACATGAAACCTGTGTTTGTAAAACTGTGAATCGTTTGCTCACCTCATCTGTGTTGTACATGCCCATTCCACAGCCACCAGCAGGGAAGTCAAAGACCTCCCACTCCTTACTCTTGCTTCCATCAGTAGGCGAGAAGACAATCTTGAATTTGCCGGGCTGGTCCACAACAAAGTCTGTTGCTCTGTACTGTGGAGGAAGACAGAATCTGACAGTAAGCTTAACCTTAAAGGGTGATAGACGCATCCCTGTAATCAACATTTCCCTGAGCCTTCGGACCCACCTGATCACCAAAGGCGTGCCTCCCAATGGTGATGGGCTGCGTCCAACCCGGAACAAGCCTGGGAATGTTCTTGCAGATAATTGGCTCACGGAACACGGTGCCACCCAGGATGTTCCTGATGGTTCCGTTGGGGCTCTTCCACATCTTCTTCAGGCTAAACTCTACATTTAAAAATGTAGATAGGGCAGATAAGAGCAGAATCTGTATCTTTACATGAAGTAAAAGCTGAAGGAGCAAGATGGAGTATGCAGGTTTCTCTTTAAATTTTAATTTTGTTATATACAGAACTCAGATGTGTATAAAAAATCTGGTTTGTTTAAATGAGCAGCTGCGAAATTAGAAATACATGACAAAAAAAAGTGATACAAGATCTGTTACAAACCTTCCACTCTGGCTTCGTCGGGTGTGATGGTAGCACATTTAACTGCCACATGGTACTTCTTAGTGGCGAGGGCAGAGTCGATGGTAACCTGGTCATCGGTCTGGTCTCGGTACGGCAGACCTAAGTCGTAATATTTCAGATCTACAGCAACGTTGGACAGGATGAGCTAAAGGGGCAGAAACAGAATATAAGAATTAACAAACACAAGAACCTTCTGGCTTCAAAACACACAATACTCTACACATCAGCCAGGATGAACACCGCCTTTTCTTTTTGTTTGTGCATCCACCCACCCAGGACACAACACAATCACCTTTTCTTTAATAAACTCCCAGATGATCCTGGTCATCTCATCTCCGTCCATCTCCACCACCGGGTTGGCCACTTTGATGCGTTTGTCAGCATCTGTCAGAGGAGATGAACCAGTTAAAGGCAGGAAATTACAACAATCAGAATCCCTTAATTCATGTGAAGCCTAATAAAAAACATGAGTAAAGAGCTATAGAGAGAAAACAAGTGATCCAGAATGAACATACATTTGTTTATGTTATTAAAAACTCATATATTTATAAACAGACACATAAATCCATCCGACTACTTGTTGATTTCTACTTAGGACATATTTGACAAATAAAAAGACAAATCCAAGGCACATCTGTGCTAAAATGATGTATGCCGTCTAAATTTTACTCACCATTATGGTTTAAACACAACCAGAACAGAAGTGTGTCATTTAATTTCTAATTTTAACTTGCTCTCCTCTTAAACCAGTGAGGATTACTGTCTCTAATGATAACTGGTGTGCTGCTCAGTGTGTGGGAGCCCTGCCAGCAGGGCAATTTCAGTGAATTGAAAGAACAGGGGGAGGTGCAGAGGATCAAGTGACCGTTGGATTTCCCAGTCAGACTAAAACGTTCTCCTGCTGCTACTAAAGCCATCCCAGAGTAAGTCAAGTAAACATACGGTGCAAAGTGGGATTATAACACAACCAAAAGAATATATATTATTTTATTAAATCCTAAATTATCCATCTCCAAATGTAGATGAACTAAATCGTGTGCATGTGTTTGCAGAGAGGCTAAGCCGGCGGGGTGAAGCTAAAGCAGCACCAGTCCAAACAGGTTCAGCTCTTGTCCCAAGTTTCAAATATGACTCAGGCCCTTCTGACTGAATATAACCTCACAGGAAAAACAGCTGTGGCGTCCGTGTTATAATAAAGCACGCATAGAACAATGAATAGTGAAGACCAACNCTCATACCTGACTGAGCAGATCGAGATAAGAACCAGTTATCTTTGCCTCACAGCACTCCACATCCCAGAGGGAGATCACCAC
>SSNS01000201.1:922273-955584 GCA_006937985.1 Aphyosemion australe | reverse complement strand
CACCTTTGTTAACCTTCATGATTTTTACATTAGTGGATTTTCACATACTTTAATGAGGCCAGAATTACTACCCTGCCTAAACTTCTGCACCTTCTTTGCACCCCAATGTAAAATTTTCTAGATCTGCAACTGAAACAAAGAACAAAACACACACATGCACGCACACACACACACACACATGCATGCATGCACGCATGCACATACACACAATTGTTACAGAAAAATGGTCAATGCAGAGATTTCAGAAAACGTTTTAATGTTAATTTTTGGGATTTTGCCAAAACGGGTGCACTTTTAATTTGTAGGGATCTTAATAAAACTAAATTTTTTTGCACTTTAGCTGTTAAAAGATGGTTGTAAACATATTAAATCAACATTGTCCCAAAGCAGACACATGAGGTACTCCACAGGTAGTTTCTGAAAACTTGAGTTTTGTAACAAACATTAAGTTCAGGTTAGCTGATGGAAGCTGCTTCCAATTTCCAAATGTTTTAATCATAAATGCAATATTTTCAACAAAAAAAGAGTCCAAAAAACTTGTCAGTAGATATTATTTAATCAAAGCAACATCAATGAATGGTCACTGAAGTGAGCAGACACATATATTCTTCTATAAATGTCCCCTTGAAAATAAGAAGCTTGAGAAAGTGATGTATCAATCAGCTTCGCCGCACTGGAAGCATAGTATCACCTGTTTATCTCTCAGTCTGTAAATCAGACTGATACGGATGACACACTTGGCTGAGCTGCTTGTGTTTGTGTCCTGCTGTTTGCACACACAGACCAGGCAGGACATGTATCAGAGTTTCCAACAGGAGGCAGAGTGAGCGAGGCTCGCTCAGCTTGAGTCACAACTCTGCCGGTTTGTAATCCCCTTCCCTGTCTGATTTTTGTTCAAAACGGGCAGAACAATGATCCACATGCATGGCGATAAGGTCTGTAAGCGAAAGAAAAAAAAACACTGTGGGGAAGATGATCAACATAATTAGAACAAACGGTGCCCAGGAAAAAGGAAAGGAAAACGATTCTGCATTCTGTTCCCCTTTGTGCTGTTGAGGCTCATTGCTGGTGTTCCCCTGGGCAAGGAGCTCTCATACCTGACTGAGCAGATCGAGATAAGAACCAGTTATCTTTGCCTCACAGCACTCCACATCCCAGAGGGAGATCACCACTTTAAGTAGACACAGCAGCCGGGGATTCTGTGAGACCAGAATAGTACCAGCGCCGTCTTTTTTTTCCCTTCTGTCTTTCATTTGTCAATTTACAGCCGTGAGTGGCTTAAACTGTAATTAATTATTAGTAATCACTGCTTTCAAATTGACTACCTTTGAGAGTGTATTTTTGGATTAAATGATCTGAAGGTAAGACGTGTGAGCTTTAACACTAATTCAGCCTAATCTGAACCAAGTACTTTGAGTTCCTGTTTAATTGTCCGATTAATTGAGGCACGTTGCACAAAAAGAGCCAAACCCTTAGACATGATGTCAAATTTAAATGCCATGTCCTCTATAACCCAGCCACCTCATTATCTATGAATGCATGTTCAAATACATACATGACATGTAGATGTTAACCTGCAGCTGAATTTGTGTCAAGTGTCAGATTAATTTAACATGACATTAGACTCATAGGATGTTTAATGGAAAGTTGCTTTCTGTAGAACTGTTATGAAGAATTAGCTCTTTTAACAGCATCGTTTTGGAGAAATAGAGATTAGGGAGTAGAGTCAAATGGCTAGTTTAGTCAAGGTGAAGACAAAAGTGGGTTACTGACTCAACTCCATTATTTCACACAAATACAGTTACAGGTTGGACAGAAACTAATTTTGGCTGTAAATAATCAGAAAATTGTGTGTAAATGATGTAATCCAAAATTTACAAAAATATGTATAATTGTATTTGTGTGAACTACTTTGATTTTTTTGAGGCTGGAGATGTTGTAAAACAGCAGTGATCCACTTTGGTCTAACTCAGCCTTTCCACTGAATGCGTTTTACCCACGAGCTCCCTGGTCCCTCTGACCACCACCAACATATGCAAGTCAGGTTAAGTGTCTTGCCCAAGGACACAACGACAGCAACAGACCCTTTTAAGCATTGCTGCTATTGGATAAGCGTTCTCTTGATTAGCCAACCACTGAAGAGCTTTCAATATACACCTGCCTACAGCTCCTGTATATAAGGGGCTGAGCCCATCATTCGTCTCCCAAAGGCTCTCGACCCTACTGAAACCAGTGAGGCCCGCCGCTTAAAGGGTCGCACCTATACTGCCTGGAAACAGCCCAATCTGGGAAAAACAAGTGACTCAATCAACCCAGCAGGGTAATAAACCCCGCTCCACGCAGGAGGAAGGTGACAAGTGTGCCAAGAGGAACCCCCAGCAAGGACAGGTTCTCTAAACCTTCTCCAGATCTGAGTGATCAGATCAGGGTGGAGACGCCAATCTGGATGGCATGAACCTCTTCTGGACATGATGTCTGCTCCCGCATTTAGGACACCTGGAATGTAGGTGCCCAATAGTCTCACAAACCAACAGAACCATGATGGTTCTGTGAGGTTTTACACAGGAGATCATGGCAGAGAGACCCTCTGCTCTCCCTTGAGACTACTGCCAACCGACTCCTGGCTGACACTGATAAACTGGAGTACTTTGTCCAGCAGATAAGTCTCAGCCACCAGGAGATGTCATCGGAGGCAGACGTGAAAAGGTCCACACGGTGGAGGTTCTCAGCCTATGGCGAAGCGGCACAGAAGGCAAGGCAAGGCAAGGCAGCTTTATTTGTATAGCACATTTCAAACATGGGGGCAATTCAATGTGCTTTACAGAGCAGGAGCAACAAAAGCATGAATCAAAATACACAAAGAAATAATTCAGACAATTAGATAAAAGGCATAGTCAAAAAAGTTTAGCAGTAAACAGTGCAGAAGGAGCAGCATAAGAAACATTCTGTGATGGGTGATGGGCTTGCGCCCCTTACATATCAGAGCAGGGCCCGCAGTAGGCAGGTGTGTCTTGAAAGCTCTTTAGTGATTGGCTAATTGAGAGAATCCAATAGCAGCAAGGCTTAAAGGGCGAAGCCTATACGAAAATAGAACATAATGCTTCGTGGCTGATGAAAATGCACACATCCACAATGATGCCGGCTAATTGCTGCCTATTATATTTCACAGAGATTTCACAGATGTTTTGCGGATATTTCGCGGATGTTACCCGACACGCGTTCGGTGGAAAGACCTAGTCAGTCTGATCAAAACTAATCTCCATTTCTGAGTGGTCACACTAAAAGTAAAATTTTAATGACTTTTTTTTTAATAAAATTCTGCACTAAAAACTTTCACAGTAAATAGCAAGACAGCTAGCTCTGCTGCTAATTTCTGGTTCAAATAACCAGAATAATGACTATAAAGGCCTAAAAGTTATATTCTATGAATTTTTTATTAAATAGCTTAAAATGACAGTAATTAATTTTGGTCATGGACCAGCTGTGACTGTTTCAATCATGGTGAAAACTAGTGTCTGTTTCTTCAAACTAAGGTCATTCAAAGAGTTAATATTGCAATTATTCAAATTAACATATTATGAAATTTTGTCTGTGTCACACAACAAACACCAAGCAATACATGTAGAATTCTATGTAAAAATAGTGCATTTTTAAATTTATGGCTGTGTAATTCATCTTAGTCATCTTACTCTTGTAGCCATTCTGACTAGCTGTTAGCTTGTCAATCTGGTCAGAACTAAACTCCATTTCTTCACACTGAGGTTTAAAAGGAGCTAAATTTTAATACGATGTGAACGATCCCTTTAATGGAGTTTAAATATAGGCTGTGAATTCACACCTGAATATTTATTTCTTATTTTTCTACTTTTCAGGCTTTAACACCAGTCTGTTTTTGGATCGAGCTCCATCTGGACATTAAAAAAAGTGTTGTTCTATATTTGTCACTGCACACAGTTGATTATTATAGCCCAAATGACCCACTATACTGTAAAAGGCTTTTTAAAGGATAAGATATTCTTTGTGTCAGTTGATCAGTTGTATTAACACATAACAGGAACAAGGATGTTGGAAGGCTTTTAATGTCTCCATCTGTGAGCAGACAAAGGATGAACTCCATTTTCTTCACAGGGCCCTCCTAATGTTTTTGTGGCGTTGGCTCTAAAATCGCAGACAGCATTCCAGCTGGCATATTTTGAGAGCAGTGTCTTGTGTGGTGGGATGACGGCGCAGCATCGTCTTGGTTTGAAAAGCTTTCAGAGGTGAATGCCTCCCTCCCTTTAAAGACTAAATATCTGCTGAGTGTAGAGCTGAGGCAGGGTGTCGTTCCTTCTGCAGGGTCAGACGAGGAGGGACCTTAAAACGTAAAAACAAGTTTAGCTTCAGGTATTTTTACTTTAATCATTCCTTACCAGTAAAATTCTTTTATTTCTTCTTTTATTTTTGAGAACACCTGACCTTTGTTTTGGGCACATTTCCTAGCATTCAAGCAGAATTCTGCAGACGTGCTGTCCATGACACCACTGTGTCAGTATCACAATGTGGTGACTCATGTTTCTTATCTTCTCTCCTGTTACGCCTCCCCCTCATATAGGAGATTTGACCATAATTATATGTGTTTGTCAATATCTCTAGCCACAACGGGGTTATATAAAAAAAAACATCAATTAATTCAGATCAAATTTAAAATATAAATGGAGAAAAATCTATTGTCATGATCCTTTAGACTGCTGGTAACAAATTAGCTGTTTGTTGTTTGGTGACTCAGGCTGTCATGCTGTTCTCTGTTCAGTGGGACTCAATGAATGCTGAATTGAGGGGAAACCTGATTTCATTAGTGCTGATCAAAGGGTTCACTGTGCTTTTCATTGTCCGAGTGTGTCTCCACAAAATAGTCTGATCTTGCGTGTGCTCCGTTATCACGGCAACAGATCTGATCTGTGGGAGAGGACAAAGAGCCGCGTTTCCTGTGAGGCGATGCAACACGTCGCTACACAAAAAACAAACTCATTTATTGGGAAAATCTTCACACAAACATGCACGCACCAACATGCGGGGGTCACAAACACATTCTGTTAGCCCATTTGTCATGCAGATTTTTGCTCGCTGCCAGCTGTGTTCATCTTTGCACCCAAATTAGCAACTAGGTATTTAAATTTAGTTTCATTACTTTTCCATGCACTGTATCATGCATATTTTTTAAATTAATTAATTATATTACCACTAAGATTCTCTGTGCAACAAAATTTCAACTGCAGAGGCGTAAAATCGAACTAAAACCTTGGTGTTACATGAAAGATATGATGATATCAATATGAAAGATCTATTAAAATGTACCAAATATCGGTTAATGGCTCAATTAGCCTTTCGCCGGCCCCGCCCCCAGAACGGCTATTGTCCAATCACACATCATAGCAACCGTTACTATCCGACAACTCCAAACAAAATGATGAAGCTAAGCCTATTTTATACTAAGCATTAACCTCGATAGTAGTCGTGTCTCCTTCGTTTCCCTTCAGAACCTCCTCATCGAGCTCAACCAGCAACAGCCGAGCATGAGTGCTCCCCCCGCCCACGGCTGGGCGGAGGTCCGCCTCCCAGACTATCCAAGACCCTTTTAGATAAGACACACTGTGCCGGCAAATCAGCGTAATATTACCTCAACCGCGTGTCTTATAAACGCACATTAAGCCTATTGGCGCAACAGCAGGTGGTGTCATGATCACGTGATGAATTAATGCCGAGCTCCGGCCGGGAACTTTATTGAAAATGAAAGTAAACACGGACTTAAGTTTCTTTTTGTTAACAGAACCAGCTGAGATGATCAACTGAGCGATGCAGAGCACCGGGAGCTTTTAGAGCTGCCTGCAGCTCAGATCATCTGACAGGTGACATCTGACAGCTCACAGGGACACCGCATCGCCGCCACCGCTCACCGATCCACGTGATGCCAGACGCCGCCTTCTCCCGAAACTCCCAACTCCTTGTTCCCTGCTACGCTTCGCTCAGCGGAGTCGACACTAATACATCCCTCCACTGCATACTGTAACTCTTCTACCTCGATCTGGATGATATTGAGGAGGAATTGCTCCAAAAAATGTCGCTGACACGCATCTGTCTACTTCTTTCCATCGCGGAAATCTGTGGAGCTGCAGTATTTGATCCACTTATTGTCGGACTTGGCAACAGTAACTAAGGGGGGCGGGGCTCGGCGAAAGGCTAATTCTGCAGTTTGACAGTCAATTAACTAAATTCAAGCTGAAGCTTCTGCTCAATGTCAGTGGAAGAACTTGTTTAAAAATCTTATAATGAAACTAAGACAAACTAGTTTACTCTTCCATGTTTCTGGGTTTCCTGAGCAAGATCTACATCATGCATGTCCAAAGTACAGCTCTCAGACCATTTGCAACCCTCAGAGTGACTTAAGTTTAGTCCCCAATAAAAAAATAAATAAATAAAAAAATCAAATTTCTTTGGTTCGCAAGTGCTTTGACTTGATCACGTTGGCCCTCGTCATGTATAGTTTGGACACCTCTGGGCTACATTGTTAAATATATCCATTTTGTCAGGATCTGAGCCATCTGCCCCTGCTGTTTTGTCTCTCGTCTCCCCTCGTTAAGCGTTAATTTGACTCACCTGCCCCTCATTACCCTACCCACCTGTTCCCTGATTATCCTTGTGTATTTAAACCACATGTTTGTGCTTGTCTTTGTAAAATCCTCGTCCTGTCATCCTAACTGCTGTTATCCAAATAAAACAGTTCCTTTTAACAGCCAGTCTACTTCCTGTGCCTTGTTTTGAGTTTGTTGGAAAGATAAAGGTATTTTTTTAATTGAGAAGTAAGAGAATATATTAATACAAGCTCACAAAGCTGATCGGACACATATGGACACGTACGGACATATATAGACACACAAATACGAACACATTGACACCAGCATTGAGACCATCAGAATATGATCAGACTTTCAGTTCTGCTGCACCTAGTGAAGACGTGACACTAAATCTTATTTTCCATCACACAGCACCTTTGCAGTCATTCTGTCTCACATTTAGATGTCACTACATGCACTGAACAGATGGAGGGGATGTGCCCTAAATAAATATGTAAGTAGCCATGCTGGTTTCCTGCTCCTCCTGCTGCTTATTGATCTGCTAGATCATCTAACCCAACTGAGACGTCCCATGATTATTTGACTAACTAGTCCCTCTTTTTATGTTCAGAACAACGGTTTGGTTGCAGCATGAAGGTCTTTTGAAACTCAAAACTATTAAGACAAGAAAAATAAACATTTTTGTTCTTTTCATCCATCTGATTTGGGCAGGTTTTTACTGCACTGATGTAAATATGGGATGCTAACAGAGTATTTTTGTATTTTTAGGAATGATTTATGTGATTCCCAATCCAGGACAGCCAAAAGGAGAACACAATCCACAAGGGACCACGAAGAGAACTGAATGGGGTCAGTTCTTTACACAGTCTCTCTCTCGCTCTCTCTCTCTCTCTCTCTCTCTCTCTCTCTCTCTCTCTCTCTCTCTCTCTCTCTCTCAAAAATAAATAAATAAGAGGCACAGCAGTGTGTTTATATTTAACATGCAGATGATTTTACCTGGTTCATAGAATTAGTGTTTTCTAATTATGTCTTATGTATTTAGATCCATATTTCTTCATTCTCATCATTTACAGATGAAGCTTTGTTGTCATAAAAGTTTTAATTTTCTGTCTAAATCATAAAAGAACCTCATTATTTCAGTATTTTTTGTAGATGCCTTTTGTAAGTCATTATAGAAGCTGCAGTAGCTGCGCAAAAAATGATTTCTGTTTATTCTCATACAATACCAAATGTAATGTTTAGCCTTTTGTTTCTTGCAAACAAATATGAAGTGAGGATGACTTTTTAGCAGTTAAAAGAAGTCGGAAATTAAAATAACTTTAAAATAATTCAGCTGTCAAAATAAAACTTTATAACTCAAATGTTCATAATTTTCATATTTTTACATAACTTAAAGTTTCCATTTTTAAGACAAAAAGGTTTTTATCCTTCAGGGACGATATCCTTACAAAAAAGAACTGTTAATTTTGTGACATATATTACTATTTAAAGTGCACTAAATAATTACATTTTCAAATAAATAAATAAATAGTGTACCAAATGTGTTTGCAATAATTTAATAAAAGTCCAATATCACACTTCGTGGTTTCTATCATTTTGTTGAAAATCTTTTGATTTGGGCCTGATTTGAGTCTGAGATTTCTCATGAAGGGTCCTTATGAGCAGTTTTTTCTTTAATTAAGTCAGGCTTTGCACGTCTTATGATTGGTTTAATTATTCATGATTGACTGAGTGGTTAATAGCACTTTTTTTCAGGCTGTGGCAGATTTATTCTGATTTCATTGTTTGAGGTCAAGTTGATTGTTTTTTTTTAACCTTTGCAAGTGTCCGATGAAATAAGAGTGAGTGATTATTTACTGAGCACTTTTTGGCTGTAGATGCATTTATTTCAGAGTAGATTTGTCAAATCATTGTTTGCAATAGTACTGTATGCAAGTTTTCATATCAATGCAACTCTTTCCATTTTCAAATATAATTTCTATTCTAACTAAATTATATTTTATTGATTTAGGTGTTTATTTGTAGTATTAAACAATATATTTAGAAAAAAGAAACCATATATAATATTAGGTGATGTTTATTTCTTTAAAAATCTTTGTCTTATATATGCAAATCAAGCTTTTCTAGAGTTCTAAACCATAGACAGCATGATCTAAACACATTTAAGTATCAAAGCAATAAACCAATGACATTTGTAACAATAAAGCTTTTAAAAAAAACGGGAAAATGCTTTTAGATCTGAGACGCACAAGGTGACGGTGTTGTTGCTTTTCAGCGTTCTTTCGTCATAGACGTTCAGCTTGATCAATAATCATTCATGCACGGCCAGGTGTGTGAAGAAGCTCAGTGAGGCAGAAGGAAAACGGGCTATAAATAAACCAAATAATAGGCCGTAGTGTCTGTGACCTCTGAGATGTGGCTTTGCAGGGGTTAGAAAGGCACACGTTTATTCTGAAGAAGCCAATAAACTGTCTGTCAGCTGGGAGGTGAGTCAGCCCAGAGTAGCATCATTAGTGACAAAAAGCGCTTTGATCGCTTCTCTGAGGGGAGGTGACCAACAACAGCACCACACTTCCAGCTGGAGACCACCAAAAAAACACACACCAAGCAAACAAACCTCATGAGGCAATGCAATTCTGAAGCACATGCAGGCTCTAAAATAATAATAATAATAAACACAACTGCAATGGTGATATTATGCAACGACTTTCACAAGCAATGTAAATAAGTTGAACTATTGTTGCTGCTATTTATTTCTTACTCTGACAGTTTTGAGCCACACTTACACAGCTGTCTGAAAAACCGTACGACTCATAAAAACCTTTTTTTCAAGTGAGGATTTTTAAAATCTTTATTGCATGTGTCTGTATTTACATGATAAATGAAAGTTGTGGAGAGAGATGACATCACAGCCTACTTTGTGCATGCACACTGTGGCTTTGAGTAATGAGTTAGTGCTGGAAACCACAACAATATATGTTAAAGTCACTAAATAAAAAATGTCTCTGAGCACACATGCTGTCTAAATACCAGCAATGGTTTAAGGAAAGTTTAATAAAAGAAATACTTATAAAATACTGAAAAATAAGAGTCATTTTGGGCTAAAACAAACAAAAGATTAAAAAATAAAAATAAAAAAAGCTTCAAGCGGCCAGTTGGCCGTTAGATTCAAGCTGCTCCCTAAAACTAAATCCCATGAGCCAAACTAATGAACCAAAACAAAAAACAGGATCAAAAATCAAACTAACAAGCAATACAAAAAAAAAAAGATTAGTTTTACAACATGGTGTTATAGGAAAACGAGAGCTGTTTAGTGCCCATTCCAACTTTCTTCAGTCAAGAAAATCTGAAAAAGTGTAGTTAAGTTAAAACAAATCTTTGCTTTTTTTAAAGAATGGATCTGTATGCTGGACGTTGAGCTGATGTTCAGAATAATTAACTAGATGTTGTTCAGGTCTCATCCAGACCTGAACAGATGTAGCCTCGCTTCCCATCCAATGACTGATTGAGAGATTAGCACCAGCTCCCTTTGACTCTTAACTGGATCAAGCAGGTATGAAAAAAATGACAGATGGATGTTAAAGTGGTACCTTGGGTCGGTGGTGTCCAACCCTGATCCTCCAGAGACCATCCTGCATGTTTCTCTGTTTTAAATTAAGGGGAGCTTCTGCAAAACGTGAGGCTATGCTGAACAGGTGTTAGAGCAGAGCATTATCTAATGTTACTGTGCTGATAATCTAACTAACCTTGTGCTAATTATATTATAAATTACATGCTGAGGTTGCAACCTACTTAAAATATTGTAGACTGGGATATTTTATATTTCACAGCACCACAAAAGTCATGTCAGTGCTCTGTACCAAAGCATTAGATGCAAAAGGTATCATGATTTATGCAAAAATCACCTTTTATTTGCATCCCTTTGCGCTGCCATGTGGGTCTCAACTGACTTTATAAACACTTCTACGTGAAAAGAAACATCCACCCATTTTCTATCAGTGTTTGGTTTTAGAAATTATGTGTCTAAAACAATCTGATTGAAAAAGTACCTGTTTGTGACATCACAAACGGGCAAGGTTTGAACCACCTCTCACATACAAAAGAGAGAACTGCCGCTGATGGAGCGGCAGCTCTACTCTGAGACCCTCCCGGATTTCGGAGCTTCTCAGCTTATAGCAGCCTGAGTGGGGATGAGTGGGCGTGGCCAGAAACAACTTGTTTTCTTAAAGTGACATAGCCCTGAAACGGCTCATTCTGGAAGGTACTGAAACTGTCTAGAACAAAACTGCTGAAATTACTTTATGTGAGAAGGATTCAGTGCAAAGAACTTAATGAACATATTTTGTATCAACCATAGAACTATCAGCTCCACTTTAAAGGTTTCTAACACAGCATTTGCATGCATGAAGACAAACATGTTCAAAGTTCAGCTCCAGGCCTTTTTAAACAGTGCAAATAAAAAAATGACCATAACATAATTTTTGTGCTTTTGTTTATTAAAAACATTTTGTGACACCCCCCAGCATTTTGAAGTTGGTAATTTTTTTAACGTTTTCTTTAAACGTTTGGAGACGACTGGTCTAATACATTTTTAAACTTGTTGTAAGATGGCAGGATCTGTTTATAAACTGCTCTCAGCTCACCCTCACTTACTTTTTTATTCTTTTTCTTTAAACCAGAAACATTTATACTGCTTTCTAATGCAGGTAAGATACTAACTGCTGTCAAACCACTCCACCAAACCCCACTTCAGAAAAATCCTAACCTGACTGCAAACAGGTTAAACTCACACCAAGCTGCTGAGGATTCATACATGTTACCTTGTCTTTTTTTGTCAAGAAAATCTCACAGAAGCACCGGAGATGTAATTTACACAACACCTACGTGTTGAGTTACTGTCAGATTAAAGCACAGCAGTGCACGAGTGAAAGGGGCTTAAGGCTCACAGCAATTAGTGTCAGCAGTCGTTTTGCCATATGTCGAGCCGTTGTAACTGCCGAGCTCCATACGAAGCACATGCTTGCACACGAGTGCCAACGTGCACAGTGTGCTGGGCTCCTGTCCTGAACCCACTCCGTTTCAAGGAAGCCCGTGAGTCAGCTTTTCCTCTGTGGTTGGCTGGCACACGAATGATGCAGATCTGACAAGACTGGTTTTGTGGCACAGTATCTGAAGCAGTTGATGCCTTTGTAAACACTTAGCACATGGTAACAGATGGTAGCGTGGAGCTTCAAGCACCAGTGGGTGGTCTGCTGTTAGTTTGAGATAATAGGGGGGGTTTGTTACTCTTTTGATTTAAGGTGTGCCTCGTCTTTTTGCTCTTTGTCATAATAGAATTCTGACCAGGATATCCATCATCTCTCGAAGATCCTGGACGTAATCATATCTCATTAGGTGTCCTATATTTTGACCAGTGGGGCGCTGCCACCCATTCAGAATGACACTGTGTGTGTCACAACGTGGTCACGGCTGATTTGAAAGCCTCGTCTGAATGAATTAGCAGCAAATATTAAAAGGATGCAAGGATTGCACGACTAAATTCTAGCCGGATCTGTTGAGAAATGCAGTGCCCTCTCTTGCTTCCCAGAGATGCACACCAACCCGTCTTCCTTCTCCTCTTTCTCTTTTATTGTGTCGTCATGGTGATGGGTTTTCGTCTTTGGGTCTAATTAAAGAAAGAGCTTTAGACGTATTGACTATTTCGGTTCGCAGACCACCTCTGTACCAATACCTTTCCTTGTGTCGTCATCAAAAGGTTAATCTTTAATTAGAAGCGTGGACCTGCTGCTTCATCATGCAGAGCGCGTGTGGATGGAAACAGACAGCGTCAAACACCGAGGAGGCTGTCACACACTGGTATTGATCTAAACTGTTCTCTAAAGCTCCAACCGAAGATCCTGGCGACAAACTCGCAAACAATCTCTGTCTGACCCTCAGTGATGGGAGCCGGGTTTCAGTAAACATGTTTGTTCCCAGAAAAACGCTCAGCGCTGAAAGTGTGGAAGATGACAAATGTTTCCCAGAACAATCAAAAAATGAAGTTCTTGATTAAAATAGTTTCCATAGTTACCAGGAGAATAGCAAATGATGAGCCAAACCTTCTCAGTTTCAACATGGCTTCTCACCTCGTGTTTTTCATGGCTCTAATTAAGAAACATTATGCGACGCGAGATTGTTAATCATGACTGTGACATTTAGAGACAGCACCTTCTTTAAAGTTGAGCTCAATCCTTTAATTGTTTGATTTTAATACTTCAAAAATCTCGTTATGGGGGCGTTTAGTCAGGATCTGCGTGATGTCCAAATGGACACCAGAAAAGAGAAGAGGACTCAAAGATGAGAGATGAAGGTCAAAAAAAGAGGGAAATAAATGTGCTATTGTTATGTAAATGTGACACAACCATAATTGTCTCCAAACTATGAAGTATAATGGACATATAATGGCAGCAGAGCTAAAAGAGAGACTTCAAAGCAGCATCTTTGTTTGTGTCGCTGCATTATCTCCATTATCTTTAAACAAGGTGAGCCATTTTTGTTTGTTCTGTTAGAAAGGACTTACTCCGTAATCTACTGGATATCATTCTGGCACCTTACCAATTTTAAACCCGACTGTTTTGTTAAATTGGACCTCCCCAGTAGTCCTACCACTGGCTTCGTAGAGAAAATAAGAGTTATTAGAGAATCCAGATGCTGCATCTTGCCCAGATGTTAGACATCTCCTTAGAAGGTCTGACAAAGTCCTCTTCTGACAGGTGGGGATGTTTGACATGCACGTTAATTGTGTCTTCACCTATAGGCTGCATCGTTTTGCAGATCGGTTTAAGGTGAGACTGGCAGATTTTACACTTTTGAAATTGCTCCTGATACTTGCTTTAGATTTTCATAAATTCATCTGATTTGATTGACTCTTCTCCTCTTTGAGGAGCTAGCTGATGTTTCTTTTGGTTTGCACTTTATCAAAAATATCTTTATCTCACAACTAGTAGTGATAAGGAGATAGTCAATAAAAGTAGTGAAACAGTACCCCCTTGTGTTGACTGAGGCTACTGCATGCACAATTGATAACAGTAAAATATTTATTTTCAAATTCTGTCTTTTCCAATGTTTTGTATTGTTATTATTATTATTGTTATTATTATTATTATTTTAACTGGGAAATTAAAACAATTTTATTTAATCTCATTCCATTAAGGGTCAATAAATGAACATGTGATTCTGATATTTAATGCTAAGACCTAATAAATCAAGCTGCTGGATACATTTTTAAAATTATCAGTGAATTCTGCAGTTTTAAAAATCCCTTCTTCTTCTTCTTCTTCTTCTTCTTCTTCTTCTTCTTCTTCTTCTTCTTCCTTCTTCTTCTTCTTCTTCAGTCACAAATATTAGACAGATTTTTTTCCATATTATATTAAATATACTGAATATGCTACATATGAAATGTAAATTAGGCGTTTGAAACTAAATCGTGTCATTACATCAAAGCTTTAAAAAAACATGACATGAGTTTGTGTTGGCCAGCCTTACCATTAGTTTTGATTAGCTGTAATTTACAGATTTAGGTTTTTTTATTAATATTTTATTTAACTTGTGAGCTCTTTTTCTTTCAAATACATGATCTCACAAAATGAATTCATATTAAAAACAAACCAACACATGCCTACTTTCTGCCCTTGAAACATCTCTTCCATAAACAGGAATTCACTGCTGAGAGCTGATCAGACTGGTTCTTTACACCACCTCATTCATTATAGGCATTTAATACCATAAATTATACACTGCTCACAAAAATTAAAGGAACACTTTTTTTTTATTGGGCCTGGCATGAAATCAATTAAAACCTGTCTGATAGTTTTCTGGTTGATTAAGCAGCTGAGGGCATTGTTAATCACTTTCAGCTGTATTGGTGTTCATGGACTTAATGACAGGTGCACTAAAGTGGCAACAATTACAAAACCCTCAAAACAGGACTGGTTTAACATGTGGAGGTCATTTCAAGTTTCTCCCTCTTGATCTTTTTTGGCTGATTTTCCACTCGTGCTAGTTTTGGCTTGAGTAATTATCTCTACTGGCAGCATGAGGCGATTCCTTAACCCTACAGAAGTTGCACAGGTTGTCCAACTTCTCCAGGATGGCACATCCACACGTGCTGCAGCAAGAAGGTTTAATGTGTCTCCCAGCACAATCTCCAGAACATGGAGGAGATTTCAGGAGACTGGTGGTTATTCTCGGAGAGCTGGACAGGGCCGTAGAAGGTCCACAACCCATCAGCAGGACCGATACCTGCTCCTTTGTGCAAGGCGGAACAGGCTGAGCACTGCTCGTGCCCTACAGAATGACCTCCAGAGGGCCACTGGTGTGAATGTCTCTACCCAAACAATCAGGAACAGACTTCATGAAGATGGCCTGAGGGCCCGACGTCCTGTAGTGGGCCCTGTGCTCACTGCCCAGCACCGTAGAGCTCGACTGGCATTTGCTCAAGAACACCAGAATTGGCAAGTCCGCCACTGGCGCCCTGTACTTTTTACAGACGAGAGCAGGTTCACCCTGAGCACCTGTGATAGACGTGAAAGAGTCTGGAGAAGACAAGGAGAACGTTATGCTGCCTGCAACGTCGTTCAACATGACAGGTTTGGTGGTGGGTCAGTGATGGTCTGGGGAGGCATATCCATGGAGGGACGCACAGACCTCTACTGCCTAGGAAATGGTGCTCTGACTGCCATAAGGTATCCAGATGAAATCCTTGAACCCTTTGTCAGACCCTACGCTGATGCAGTAGGTCCTGGTTTTCTCCTAATGCACGACAATGCCCGGCCTCATGTGGCAAGAGTATGCAGGCAGTACCTGGAGGATGAAGGAATTGAAACAATTGAATGGCCTTCACGATCCCCTGACTTAAACCCAATAGAACATCTGTGGGACATTATGTTTCGGTCCATTAGGCGGCGCCAGGTTGCTCCTCAGACTGTACAAGAGCTCAGGGATGCCCTCACACAGATCTGGGAGGAAATGCCACAAGACACCATCCGTTGTCTCATTAGGAGCATGCCCCGACGTTGTCAAGCATGCACACAAGCTCGTGGGGGCCACACAAGATACTGAAAAGCATTTTGAGTTGCAGAAATTAAGTTTTTGAAATAATGGACTAGCCTGCCACATCTTCATTTCACTCTGATTTTAGGGCGTCTACACAATTGAGCCCTCTGTAGGCTGAAGACTTTTATTTCCATTAAAAGACTTGGCATCCTTTTGTTCCTAAGACATTGCCCTGTCGTTATTTGTATAGATATCCAACTTCATATTGAGATCTGATGTATCTAATGTGTTTCTTTAAAGTGTTCCTTTACTTTTTGTGAGCAGTGTAGTTAAACTGTTGTTTTATGAGAAGATCGTGCAGGTGAAAGGTTAAGTAAACAAGCACACTTTGATCTGCTGATGATTCCAATCATTTTATTTACTTTTTAAATTCTAAATGAACATATTTTTAGTGCTTCATTATGAGTAAATTTTGATTTACAGTTTAAATTTGACTTTGCACAAACTGAGTGGATTAATTTGTGTTTAAGAACTCACCACAGTGGGTCAGTTTTCACTGGTGTGTAATTATTTTCTCCTTTTGTTTGTTTTAATGGCTCAGATGAAATATTAAAACATTACACTTAGATTTAAGTAGCAATTACAGGATTATCAAATATTTAAAAAATAAAACTAAACAACTCTGGTTAGAATTTTAACTTAATGGAGAAAAAAATCCCATGAAGATGAATTAACCCTGTCTTTGTGTTTTATCTTATTTTATTATGAATTACAGTCGTTTTTGCACACACACGCTGACAAACTGATGAAAACAATACAGTCACAGATAAACTCATGATCTATTGACTTTGTTCAAATTAAAGTGTCGATATATGAGGCCAGAACTTTTCAGTTTATTTTTACACATTATATTTTCTCAGTTCTTAATTTTTATTATTATTAATAATAATATAAATAATAATAATAATAATACATTTAATTTATAAGCACCTTTCAACAAACACAAGGACATGAATAAATCTGGCGAGGGGGAAACCAGGCCATGGCCACCCCACTGGCCACTCCAAAAAGACCAGTGTTCTTTAATAAGTCCTATTAATGTTCAAATAAACCATAAATTTATCTTGTTTAATGAAGACATGTAAAACCCTATAAAAAATTATAAATTTAATGAATAAATAATCAGATTTTAAGAAAATGTTTATGTCGCTGCTGCTCACCAATTTCAAAACAAAAGTTTTAATCACCATAGTTTTTGTGGATGTTTTAGTGAAGAAACAACAGGCGAATTGAGCTGTTCTAAAGTTCTAAAATAAATGTTGAAACAACATATCTAATAATGGTTTTATTTATTTTTTCTAAAATTTTCTAAAAGTGTGTTGGATGCATGTTTTTGTTTGTTTATTATGAAAATGAATAAAGGAGCATTTATTACATCACCATAAGCTGAACTTTCCTAGAGTACCATGAGGATCAATTTGGTGTGCCACTCCAAAATTTTCTCAGGCCCCATGGCCACCCCTAACAAACCTTTCTGGGGGTGCCACTGATCACGTTGTGTCCTTGGTGCGCAAAAATATAAACTTGGGTACCCAAATCACTTCTGATGTACATCCTCGTTGAAAAAATAGCTTCACAGATTTAAAGAAACAACAAGGCAGCAAAATGTAAAGCCATATTTATTTATTAAATACATTAAAAACAATTAGCATCAAAATTTCCTTAACCAATTCTTTTACATATTAATGTTAATGTTTTTGTGTGTGTTTTGTTTTTTTTTTCAAAAGAAAACTTCAGCTCTGATATTTCTGTCAAGTCTGGAATGTTTATATTAAAATGTTAAAACCAGCTGAAAACTAGAACAATTAGAACAAATGTTAAATTTGACTTAATGAACAAGACTGAATACTGACGAGATAAAAAAAATTGTATTTTTGGGGAGCAATTTTAAAAGTTAATGTAACTCGTGTTTGAAAGCAGATATAGAACTAATGATAAAAGTTGGTGTTTTTCAAGAAATGGCAATAAAAATAATTAAATATATTTTAGATTTAGTAAACCGATTTAAAATATAAATCTATTGGGGAATGAGCTAGTTTCTCATGCGTTTCTCCTTCTGGAGGCAGCTTATTGTGTCCAGTTCCCAGAGATGGAAAGTGTCAGACACATACCCTTATCAGTTCTCCGTCCAACAAACATGAGATAAAGAGCTGGACTGGAAAAGTGATAAGGAGATGTGCCTGACAACAACATTATTACCTGAACAGGTTTTTGTACTAAACAAAAGACAAACATCTGTTTACAACATTAATACAGAGCTGATGTTAAAAAAAAGACTTACAAAATAATGAAAAATTATGTGTCCACAGTTTAACGCTGATGTGCTCTAACGTCCTCAGGAGAAGCGCTGGTCAATTGTCAGGAACTGTCTGTTGCTGTCTGCTGTCCACTTCTGGGTCCAACTAACTCTGAGGACATGTCCCACGGTTTTATGGCGTCGTGGCTCCACCTTACATCCATGCTGCTCTCCTTACGCTGTATCCAGATCATCTTTCTGCTTGCCAATTATCGATCCATCTCTATAATAATAATACTGCTAATAATAATAATACAATGCATGAAAACAGAATGCAAAAAATATTACATTAATCTTTGATGTTACTAAAAAAAATGTATTTTAAGCCACATTCACAGACTTGTTGACACTCTCACACACATGCATGCAATGTGCAGTATTTTTGCCTTAAAAGTTCTGACTGACAGTTGGGATCAACCCATCTGCAAACTGATTAATAAACATTAGCAAACGTAAAACTGGCTTTAAAGGTGCTATGTGGGATATTCATCGAAATCATGGTAAAAATTGCGACTCTTTAGCGCCATGCAGTTCAGAGTAAGTATTGCAGCTACGGTGGCCCACTCAAAAAGGCAACAACTCCAGCATTCACTCCAGCCATCTGGTTCGTTTTTTTATAAAAAGCATGAGATCGATTTATTTCCAATCTCTGTAGCCTAACCCACACAAAGCATATAACTACTCAAGCAGGTAAAAAACATTTTTTAATGACTGTTCAGTCTTAATGAATAATGCCAGGCGCACCCCCCTCCCCCCGACGAGACGACGCGCTGTTATATCAACCTACCAGTCCTGAAGGAAGCTAGCATAGCTGCCTGTCACCGATTCACACATGGAGGAGGGGTGGCATCAGCTGTGGCGTCCGGTGTCATGTGGATCAGAGCAGCGGAGTAAACAAGAGTCTGCCGGTTAGCCATCAGCTGATCATGGCACACTGTGTGCGCCGCAGTGAAGATTGAGATGGAGCTAACATCAACCACTGGCTGTCTAGCGATCGGATAGCCGATGAGGTTTGGCTGGAGCCGGGGACACGCTGTGGAAATAAAGTAACTAATGCTAACATAGCTACCGGCTAGCGGACGACCGCTGAAGTGTGTTGGGAGAGACACGGCAGGCTGCAGTAAGAGAGGAGACTTTAATAGAAGGAACTTTCTTGAAGAAGGACTTTGGAACTGATGTTGGGACCGGATTGGGAGCTTTATTATGAAGAAAAGAAATGATCAGCTGAGGTGAGTCAGGAACAACACTTGGAGGCTGGTGTCTAGCTGTTGCGGGCGGGGTTCTCATCATATGCAGCTGCTGAGTGTTGGAAATCAATAAGACCTGACATATTTGATGTGTCTTTTGATTTCATTGTTTGTTATTCAAACTAACAAAGTACAGCAACGGTGTAGCAGTTAGTCTCATCTCTTCTTAGTTGCATTGTCAGACACCATGCTTCCACGGCGCACTGCTGCCCTCTGCTGTTTCTTTCAGGTTACAGTCATAGTGCAAACGCGTAACTCAGAGCTTGTATGTCCCTAAATAGCTACCGTATTTCAAGATGGAGGATGACCATGGAGCGTCGACCACAATTTATGTATTAAAAATGTAAAATTTGAAGCTGAGAGGAATATTTAGAATTGATGTTGTTGAGAAATATTAATGAAAAAGGACAAGTTTGTACACTGAATGCACATAATTTGGTGGTAAACAAGTAAAAATATTACATTCTGGGGCTTTAACTGAATCATTTTCAGCAACGTTTGCAATTCCAGCATGAAAAGCTGCAAAAAACATGCTTTCCTTGAAATTATGTTAGGGTCGATGATGTAATGCTCACTGTCCCAATTCAATTCAATTCAATTCAATGCAATTATTTGCACACTTGTGTGCAGTCGAAGCCTTACTGCACACTTCCTCCAAGTGCACTTTGCTGAGGACCGTAGGGTGCAGAGTGAGTATTGGGACTGGGCCAGAATTTCCACATCAGAGCTAAGCTTCAGACGACAGAATTTTCTGATGTTTGGACATCTCGCCTCTGATTGGCTAACAGCAACTCGACGCTATACCGCTGACTCTGTTTGCTCTGCAACGTTGATGTTTTATCTCCACAAATAACACAATCCTGGAGGAGCTTCTGCTGTATTGTGGAGTTGCTAATGCTAATGGTTAGCTTCTACTAGCCCAGACGTTCTCTGCTGTTAAAACAACAAGAGTCACGAGTCAAGATGGGTGAGTCCATGAATGTTAAGTGGCAGTAGACCTATGATGTAGATCTGTCAGGATTATCTAATCCTAGAGTTTGACCGTCTATTTTCTATCAGAAGCTAATGCAGAAGATAGGTGTAGGAGACTATTTTCATGTTCAGCCTGCATGAAAAACTCTTGAGTGACTATTTTTAATCAGAAATAATCATTAAAAAATGTTTTTTCAGTGAACCACACCTTTAAACGAAATGCGATCCCACAAACCCCTCTGTTAATACAGAACAAACTATCCAGGGATAAAATAAATGTGTTTTTAAACACACTTGATTATATTCAGGTGTGTCAAAGTAGTGATCACTTCAGATGTGAAAGTGTTAGAATTTACAACAAGAAGCTCCTTGGTGAGTTGGTCACTAGAAAATTAGTCAAAAGCCTGTTTTGGCTCATTTAACAGATTCAGTGATGAGTTAGAATCATGATTCTGCCAAAATAAAAGCTTTCAGTGAATTATTAAAGGGAAACAAAGTAGGTTAAATATTATAAACAGCATTTAAAACTCAATCTTTCATTGCAACAGAGTGTTTTTTATCAGGATCAGTTAGGGTGAATGAACAAACGGATATGCTTTGACTCCTGATTGTTATCCATCGTCCCTCCTCTGGGTGTGCAGTTGGCCGGGCAAGGACAGCAGACGTCTCTGTGTGCTTTGCTGCTGGTTATCTCCCTGCCTCCCCTTGGTGTGAAAAGTCCCGTGCAAATTAAACACGGCTGACTCACTCTCTGATCCAGTTCCGGATTTCTTCTCCACACCAGCCGCCAACAGCAGTCACACGGATGAGGGGAGATCTGCCGAGCATCTCCTCTGCAGTGCTCTGCTCTCCTCTGGGATTAGCTGCGCTGCATTCCCACCGTCAGCACCACCATCATGAAACGCACACACACATTCACACACACAGCTGAGAGCAGACAGAGGGAAACTCACCTACACAAACACACACACACATATGAATTTGTCTGTTTTTTCTCATAGTCTCTCATAGACACACACATTTGTCTGGTTTTAGAGTTCTTGTTTCTCATAAAGTCTCCTGATTTTACTACCAACAACAACCTATTAGTTAAAATTACACCACTAAAATATAAATATACTCCCTCACAAGAAAAGAGGTGTTTGAAGTTTGAGTAAACTATAGCTTTGTTTCTCAACAACAACAATTAGTATTTAGCACACAGACTCTGGATGGATGCAGTTCCATTATGCAAAACTATTTATTTATGGAGTCAAATTTCACAAAAGAAAAAAAAATCACATCAGAGCATGTTTTTCTAGCACCACTTTTCAATATTTTAATTTTGAAGGCTGCCATGATTTAGCCTCTGGCTAAACCTCTGTACAAAACAATGGTTGCATTGTCTTTACATATAATATATGTAATATTGTATTTTGTGCTGTCTTTTTCAATAAACCCAAACTAACTGGATGCTTCCACCTATTCATTTATAAAAATTAATGCATTTGGGCTCGAGGGGTCCCCCAATTGGTGGATGTTGAAGTTTGCAAGCAAAATACATGCCCTAGATATCGATGAATATCGCCAAGCTGCGCCTCTAAAAGAAACTTCAGAACCTTGGCTACAAGACCATGCAAACTTTTTTTACGTGCTCCAAACACAACTAAAACTACATTCAAATGAGTTATTGGAAATCCCTCTTCATCACCCTAAACCTTAACCCTAACCCTCTGCTTTGTTATTTTTAAAGGTGTCCTAGAATGCAATTAATCAACAATCTAAAACAGAGCTTTGAGCCTCCAATAAGCATAAGAAAATTTTTCTTGGCTTTCATCTGTCCCAGGAGCCCTGATACAGGCCATTCTAAACCCCCTTACTCAGGCCTTCAGTGGAATGAGCTGTTGACCCCTCCCACTCGGCCAGGACATGCTGATTGGTTGGTTTCCTCAGAAGGCCTCAGACACGTGCAGGTTTGAGGAGGCGTGGCTCCCCCTTATGACGTGTTAAGGAAGGCTTTCCCAGAACAGGAGGTTTTCTCTCGCCTTTTTCAACTTTTTCATTTACATAAAAAGTAGGTCAAACACGGCTTTGACTTTTTGACATGCTACTTTTGACCACCCAAGCTGTCTTATTCAACAACAACAAGGAAAATGTTGGTTTACATTCTAGGTCCTCTTTAATTAAAAAACTGCTTTGAGGCGAATTTTCTTGAACGATTAAAATGCGATTAATCAAGATTAATTAATTACAAAGCCTCTAATTAATTAGATTACATTTTTTAAAGAGTATTTAAAAAAGTCCTAAAATGGCGAGTTTCACCTGAAGCATCCACGTTACATTCACCTGGGTCATATTTGCATATTGAGAGTGATTTCTATGCAAACAGAGCAGAAATTTGTTTTCATGTTGGCCGAGGTCTTATGAAGTTTTTGTAATTTTTTTTATTTTGGAAGAGATGAGTTTATTCCCACCTATAAAATCCACAACACTCTCCAGCTGTTAGATAAACTGGATCTAGGAAGATGCTGGTTTTCAGCATCTCATCAGTTCTGTAGTGATTTAAAAGTTCACTCTTTGCAAGTTTTGTTTATCTGAGAGCTGCTGTTCAGCTTTGCTTCATGCTCTGGCAAAGAGGCACAGTTCACTCCGGTGGCTCAAATTAGTCTCCAGCAGAGGGCACCAAATGATGCTTTCTATTTATAGCATTTGACTAAGATTTCTAAAGGGGATTAGGGGCTTCCTGAGGATACTCAGCTCTGTTTGCAGGAAAAAGAAGCCTATTTCCTGACTGAGCGCTAACCCAAAACTGTGCAACTGAAAAAAAAATCATTTTAACCAGGAATGCTTTTTGAAAATGTTTTAAACATCCCTGAATGAATTTTAATCTGATGCTTCCAAATGCTGTTGATACTGATTTTGTTGTATTGGTCTAATGTGTTTATTCTCAGCTGAAGGTGCAATGCAAGATGCCATATTATACACAAACACACTATCTCACGTCACTGACAAGACTTTTGCCTAAACCATTTTTGGCAGGACTAAACTTGACTCAGTTGCTATGGACACAGATGATATTTCTCTTTTTTCTAGCCTTTTTCTGTCTGTGTCTATGACAACAAAATGGCTTTTACAGGAAACGCCATGCATTTTAATATGACAGGACGAAAGGAGAGCTAATGACTTCATTAGTTACAGTCAGCCAGGTCAACAATCGTTTTCTGTATTTTTACGTTGTTTTGTGACATTTGTGATGGAGTCCCCACCCTTTCGAAACCGTCTCTGATTTTATTACAGTGCAATTATTCTAAATCAGCAACACTGCAAACTTAAATAAAGTTATAAATATATTTAGATTTTTACAGGTTCGGTACATATTTTACGAACTATATTCCCAAAGTATATAGATTTTAAATTGCTTTTATGTGTTTATTTCTTGTTTTTGGATGTTATAAACCTAAAATAGTTACATACATCTTGTTTCATTTATTTTGCTAATCATTTATTTCACATGAATTCCTGAAATTCAGGTCGTCAACAGATTAAAGATCTAGCTTTTCATGCCTTTCAGCTTTTTTTAAATCAGAGTTTTAAACTGATCATTGAGAAATTATAAATTTATGGTCTTGAAAACCTTGAGAAAAATGTAATATCACACAATTTGTTTGCGTGCAGATGGTTCCGCCAAAACAACAGTAATAGTGGCAGCCATCTTTGATTTGTTCATTAATAAACACAATAATCAAACGTATTTACCTTGAAATGTGTGAGTGTGGATAGTTTTTTTAAATGATGCTAAATAAATACACAAAATGTTTCACTCTCATGGTTTTGTTATAATTTCATTTGGACACTAGATGGAGGCGCCGCGCCAGCAATCACCATGACGCCTCGGCGGCTGCCTGGCTCTTCTTCAGCACATGACGAGGCTGCATTTCTTGAGGGAAGCAAACACAGGTTGTAGCATAAATATTTATGAGGGATAAAGGAGAGAAACTGACATGTGACAAATTCAACACAAGTGGACGTTCAAGGTCACTGAGAAATGTCAGAAGCTCCTCAGAGGGCCTCAGCAGCAGTTCTTAGATAAATTATAAACCTGCATGTTTTCAATGTTGTGCATTTAAAAAGTGGGAGTTATCACTTTTTCTGCATGGATATTCATTATTCAACATTTTAGATGAAATAATTCCACTTACAGTAAGACCTGACCTTTAGGGGCGCCCAGCCCCTAGCGAGGAGCTGACAGCAGCGTTTGGGCAGAAGGACAGGGCGGCCATGTTTAGTCCAGTTCAAAGATCTTTTAGAACAGGAAAAACAGCAACAGGCTCAACAAGGACTCGTGATGATCTATGATGGCCAAATATCGTCTCAGACCCAGGGTGTTTTGTAGTGATGGATAGGAGTATGGAAGAAATAGTCTCACTAGAATATGACTTTTTTGAATTTAATTTGTATTCTTTGAAATTATACATTTGAATTTTTTAACCAAAAATACGCCAGCAAAGTTTTCATCTTCAAAAATTCAACATCAGAAATTCAACGACTGAGGTGACCTCCTGGTGACCCAAGCCAGTGTTAATTTTGTTGGCGAAATATTTTTGTTTTTGTTTTGTGACGATTGAATTTTTGCGAAGGAAAACTAAACAAAAACTTAAATTTGTACGTTTGTAAAGACTGAATTATGACGAATATTGATCGACATTTTCGTCAAGGAATAAAAGACGACAACAAAAATTGACAGTAACAAAAAAGATGGACGAACGGAAAAAAGAACCAATCAGCAAGACTAGACGAGAAAAGAACCAATCAGAGTCCGGAGCTAAGTTTTGAATCGAACACACCCGAGTCAGCCAAGGGATAAGTAAAAATCTGGTGTAGAATTTTCTTTGGTTTTAAGATCCGACTGGAATGAATCCCCAGGTTTAACATCCATCCAGACAAGGGTCGATTTTATGAAGGCATTTTGAAAAATAAATACAAAAAGAGAAATGCACTTCCAGTATACTGCAGTAAAAACGGGAGAGAAAAGGGGTATTAAAGATCACAACCTCAAATATCAACTCTGCTAGGTGTTGCCAAGTCTTGTTGCTATGGAGATTGCATCCTACTGCAGGTGTGAGTAAAGACAGAGGAAGTCAACTGTGCTTCCCTCTCTGTGTCTCTTTCTGCTCCTCTGTATCTTATATCGTCCTCGCTGCATGTGTCAGCACATGTGAGTGCGCGTGTTTCCACCTCAGATGTGCAAATCATCAGTCTCCAGCTGCACATAAATATACTCACACACCGAGCTCTTCAGAAACATCCTTTATATACATTTTTCAGGGTTTAGTAGATCACAATTTAATATTTAATTGTCCTTAAATTGTCCTCTCGGTTATTTTCCTGCAATGTCTGAGAGGTCTTTGAAGAGGCGACAGAGGACCTCTGGAGTGTGCAAATGTAATTAGCCCTCAGGCAGAATGTACACACTGTACGCTGAAATAAATAGACGCATGCTGCTGATCTTCACTGAACCAAGACGGCATTGCTGTCTTCCAATAAAGCCAGTCTGAACTTACAAAAAAACTGAATTGACAAGATGTGACGTGTCTGTAAAATTTTAAATCTGCACTTTACAACTGATTTCTGCTAGTTTAGATAATCTGGGTGTCATCACTGACTGTCGCTTTAAATGTGACGATTTTGTGGTAAAGAGTTGTTTTCTAAAGTTAAAATCATTTTGTTATCACAGCATCATCACCACCAGGTGAGACTGTTTCTGTACTTGTTTTAATTCTGGATCTCTTAGATTATCTCAGTAACTATACAGAATTTCCTCATTCTGGATTAATCAGCACAGCAGATTTATTTATTTATGTATTGTTTATTTGTGCTGTAAAAAACAAACACAATTTAGTAATACATTTAAAGGTGTTGAACCTCGTTTAATCAATACATTTCCAGTGGTCTCTAGTAGGAATAAATGCCTTGTAAGTTGTACTCTGGGGAATAAAAACACCGGTGCACCATGTCCAGGAACTAGAAATGAGCCGAGCTTCAGACGACAGGTTTAGGAGTCTTATTCCCTGATATTTGGACATCTCGCCTAGATTGGATAACAGCAACGCGACGCTACCACTGATTGCAACATGGATGTTTTTTCTCCACAAATAACACAAGCCTGGAGGAGCTTTTGCCATGTGGTGAAGTTGCTAATGCTAACTGTTAGCTCCTCAGATGTTCTCTGCTGTTTCCTGGACGCTAAACCAACAACAGCCTTCCCCATCATGAGTCAAGATGGGTGAGTCCATGAATGTTAAGTGACAGTGTGACGTAGATCTGTCAGGATTTTCTAATCCTAGAGTTTCACTGTCTATTTTCTAATGCAGGAGATAGGTGTAGGAGACTATTTTCATGTTCAACCTGCATGAAAAACTCAGAGTGACCGATTATAATTAGAAATAAGATTTAAATAATGTTTTTTTTTTTTTTAAAATACAGTGCTGGAGGATGCAAAAGCTAGTCAGGCTTATAAATTAGAATTGTTCATATAAAAATAACAAGAACAATTTTTTGAGTACAATAAAGTAAATAAATCAAGAAAGAAAACACTATCTGAAAGTTACTTAATGCAGAGCAAACTCTTTTTTCCAGTATTTTCCTTTTTTAAGCTTTTGAAACTGAGCTCAGCACATTTACTATAGCTATATAGCTTCTATAGCTCATTGCATTTTGGCATTTTTCATTTATTTGTTTTATTTTGGTTAATCATCCACATGTTAAACTTCTAATCTTTGATTGAACTAATTTAAATACTTTTGGGCCATTCATGGTTGTTTTATATTGGGTTTATTATCCAGCTCATTGTTAGTTGTTTTAAGTAGTGTACTGATCCAATTTCAAGTGTCAAACAATGACCTGTTTTAATATCATTATTTTGTGATTGTTGCCTGTGCAGCGCTTTGGTCAGCTCACATGCTGTGTTTAAATTGCGCTATATAAATAAAACGGTATAGTATGGTATGGTATCTTGATCAAGGTATTTTTCACAGATCTTCATTCTGTAAGGCAACCTCTAGCTGGTCTTCAATGTCTAAAGTTTTACATCAGCGTTGTCATCATATTTCACCAACTCTTTGCTGGGCCTGAGGAATGAACCCATTTTTGCAGGATACAGGTAAAAGGAGACCAACAACCAATGAAACTGATGTGAGCATCATGTTTAAAATCTTTTTGTTTGTTTCTCTTTCACTCTGCTTAATTTAGACACATTACTCCACTTATGCATGAAAACAAAGTGAAAATAGAAGTGGAATAGCGTAGTCTCTCATCTAGCCACACAGCTAAAGCAGGTCAGAACACTGCATAACGCTATTTACAACAACTGTTTTTAATTTAATTCATAAAAACTGTTTGGAATATTATTTATAAACATTGTCAGGTCTTATATTATCTGCAGCTTGGTTTCAAGATCCTGGTTGTGTGTAAATCCTGTTTGCAGGATTGCATCGACTTTAATACATTTGCTTTATGGTAAGTAGTCTACGCATCCCAGATGTAAAACTGAGCGCTATCGCAGATCCTTCATCCCCTCTGCTGTAAGAGTGTATAACTGTTCAGTTTAAGCTGTGCTGGTATCATCCTGGTACACAATAACACCAATGCAATATTCATGTGTTCTATACTTGTGCAATACCGGATTCACATTGTTGTCTGTGTCTCTTACAGTATGCTGCATAGTGTTGGTACCAAGTTTGTTTTCATCTTTAATTTGTGGTTTTTTAGTGATCTAAGATTACAATACTAGATTACTGCCTATGTGTATATAGATGTATCCTTGTTTTTTTATCTTCTTCTAATTACCTTTTGAGTGATGGTGCTGCTGTGACAAGTGAATTTCCCCACTGTGGGATCAATAAAGTCTATTCTATTCTATTCTATTCTATTCTACATACATTAAAAAAGAAGCAAAATGATACCAATATTAAACAACTCTGATCAATATCAGGAACAAAGATAATCATGATCTGGACATTCCTAGCTTAAAATGTCTTTGTTTTGGTTAATCATTATGTAGAACACACTAGTTTTACTGAGCCCATTTCGAAAAAAACAACAGCAAAAAAGACACAAATTTTAAAAATAAGGCCAAATTTCATTAAACATCAGTGACTTTCATTATTATTATTATTATTATTATTATTATCATCATTATCATTATTATCAATATTATCATTATTATTATTATCATCATCATTATTATTATTATTATCACTACTACTACTACTACTAATAATAATAATAATGATAACTTAAAATCAGTGAAATTTCTAATTATCCCCTATGAGCTAAGAAAGTTCTGGACTATTTTCTTGATGCAGACATTAAAGCGTTAAATGCACTTTGTGCATAAAGTTTATTTCAGTTGTTCACACGTAATCCAAATGGAACCCTTTTTGTGCTATTGTTATGCAACAAGTAATATTGCAGCATAATTTATTTAAATTATTTCAATGATGGAGTTCATTTAAAGCTCAGCCCATTTGTTTCTACAGAAATGCACCCCGTCTGTTTGTGTCTTGCAGAAATTCAATGATTTTTAATGGCACTTTGCACAGGAAGGTTTAAAAGAAAACAGAATTTGCTACACACCCTCACACTGCCTTGTCTATTTCTATCAGATTTGGAGCCGTTGTTATGCACTGCAGGCAGCAACTGCTCAGCTTCCTTGTGGCTTTGAGTCTAACCGGAGCAGACTGCAAGAGGCTTATTAATCCTGGCGCTGCAGCTCCACTCTGAAGGCCACAATCGTGAAGGGGGGAGAGAAACCATGCATCTACTGTGTGTCATAAATAGATATATAATGCTGACCGTCTACATGCACATATACAGCATGAAATGCAGATGCTAAGATCCAGCATGCTCGACTCGGCGTTGTTATTAACAGGAGCTGACATTTTCATGGTTCATGGCTCAATCACTCTGTGCAAGCCTTAGTGAGCCTGCACGTTTGCATGAGGACAGATAAAAGCTCCCCCAAGTGTCCAAATTTGTTCATAACTGCATTCTGAAGGGAAGATACAAGCTAAAGATAGCTACAAACTGCACTGAAAGAGAACAAGCTGTTATTCTTCCACAATGGCAGGTTTTCTATTCAATTTTTTTTAAATAACTTGTTACTTGACTGCAATCATTGTTTAGATTTGGTTTTGCCACAGCATCCCTTATTCATGGTTTGGATAGCAACACAGAGAAATGTGCTACAAATAAAACATAAAATGATCTCCTGGTTTTTGGTTAGCAGCAGACTTGGGATGGTCTGTAGATGGATACTTAGAAAAAGCAAAAACAGAAACGATGCATAAAAGGATGCTGAGTTTGTTTTGTTTTTGTGTTGATTTTTTTACATATTCAGACCTTTTGATCCAGCTTAAGCTTCAGCATCCAAAAAACAGATAAAAAGCATTATAATAGTTTTCTATTAAAAACAAACAACATTATAAATGTTCATAAAACATATTCACATTAAAGAAAATAATCTTTTTTATATTCTATTTGATAGAGTTTACTACTGTTAAAGAAATAGTTTGCACATTTTAAAGTGTGTTTTTGCGCTGAAGAACAGTAAATATTTTACCTGTTGTAGATAGCTCTTTGAAGAGCCTCAGTTTGGAGAAACAGATATCAGTTCTGACCACATAGATGAGCTAAAGGCTACTTCAAGTGGAGCCAGCTTCAAAATGTTCCTGCATCTTGAAACAACTCTAACCCTGGCATTGCATAAGATGCATAAGCAACGTGGAAAGTAATAGACGTGGAGCATTTCAGACGTGAATTGGTTGCGAATGCATTCCACGCCGCTGGTCCTATGAAGTCACAAAATCAAAGAATTGCAAGATCATGCATGATGTCAGCAGTTCATGCAATAACGAGCTAGGAGAAAAACGGCAGCATGTATACGAAAAGGTCTGTTGTTTATATTCTGTATTGTTTACCTTGGTAATGTAGGCGTCACAGGTGATAACAGATTTCCTGTGTCTTTTGTTTTGAAAGTTGCTGAAATCTTTACACTGCTCCAGTATTTGACTTCCTGTCTGGCCTGATCTGAACTGCGGAGCTTGATAAGTTCCACAAGGAGCAAGCTGTGTACAAGGGGAAACCCGAAGCTTCCAGATCTGAATCCAACCAGGAAGTGACAAAAATTGCAGTTCCATCCTCATCCTGTAGGAGCTGGCACCAGAAAGGAGCAAGTTACCACTGACTCCCATGTTAAAAACTTCATAACAGGAATAAACATGTTTACAGCCTGGTTCAAAAAAACATTTTAGGTTTAATAGGGCTAGTTTACAGTCATGACAACTCTGAGAGGGATTCATTTAATCTGCTCATATTCAGCCAAACGCTTCAAAACTCATTGGACGGTGCTTTACAGTGCAGATGGACAATGACCCAAAGCATACTGCAAAAGCAACCAAAGAGTTTTTTAAGGCAAAGAAGTGGAATGTTATGCAGTGGCTAAGTCAATCACCTGATTACAATTGCATTTTACTTGTTGAAGACAAACCTGAAGGGAAAATGCCCCAAGAACAAGCAGGAACTGAAGACAGTTGCAGTAGAGGCCTGGCAGAGCATCACCAGGGATGAAACCCAGCGTCTGGTGATGTCTATGCCTTCCAGACTTCAGGCTGTAATTGGCTGCAAAGGATTTGCAACCAAGTATTAAAAAGTGACGGTTTGATTTATGATTATTATTCTGTCCCATTACTTTTGGTCCCTTAACAAGTGAGAGGAAAATATGCAAACTGTTGTAATTCCTACACCATTCACCTGATTTGGATGTATATACCCTCAAATTAAAGCCTGTCTCNCAAGCTAAAGATAGCTACAAACTGCACTGAAAGAGAACAAGCTGTTATTCTTCCACAATGGCAGGTTTTCTATTCAATTTTTTTTAAATAACTTGTTACTTGACTGCAATCATTGTTTAGATTTGGTTTTGCCACAGCATCCCTTATTCATGGTTTGGATAGCAACACAGAGAAATGTGCTACAAATAAAACATAAAATGATCTCCTGGTTTTTGGTTAGCAGCAGACTTGGGATGGTCTGTAGATGGATACTTAGAAAAAGCAAAAACAGAAACGATGCATAAAAGGATGCTGAGTTTGTTTTGTTTTTGTGTTGATTTTTTTACATATTCAGACCTTTTGATCCAGCTTAAGCTTCAGCATCCAAAAAATAGAAAAAAAGCATTATAATAGTTTTCTATTCAAAAACAAACAGCATTATAAATGTTCATAAAACATATTCACATTAAAGAAAATAATCTTTTTTATATTCTATTTGATAGTTTATTTTGCACATTTTAAAGTGTGTTTTTGCGCTGATGAACAGTAAATATTTTACCTGTTGTAGATAGCTCTTTGAAGAGCCTCAGTTTGGAGAAACAAATATCAGTTCTGACCACATAGATGAGCTAAAGGCTACTTCAAGTGGAGCCAGCTTCAAAATGTTCCTGCACCTTGAAACAACTCTAACCCTGGCATTGCATAAGATGCATAAGCAACGCGGAAAGTAATAGACGTGTTTTCCTCGCAACCTCAGTAATGTGTCCCTTCCCACCGGGAGCATTTCAGACGTGAATTGGTTGCGAATGCATTCCACGCCGCTGGTCCTATGAAGTCACAAAATCAAAGAATTGCAAGATCATGCATGATGTCAGCAGTTCATGCAATAACGAGCTAGGAGAAAAACGGCAGCATGTATACGAAAAGGTCTGTTGTTTATTTTCTGTATTGTTTACCTTGGTAATGTAGGCGTCACAGGTGATAACAGATTTCCTGTGTCTTTTGTTTTGAAAGTTGCTGAAATCTTGAGAAGGTCTTGGGTGCAGCTTGTAGGATGGGGCGGAGAGTGGGCACTGGGCGGGCACAACCATACCAAAGGTGCCATTGCTTTCCGGAACTGAAGGGGGCGCTATTTCCTATGTCAACTGCGGTGTCAGTTTTGTTTTTGTTTTTGTTAAAACCAACTAGTTACAACTAAATTATTTTTTTGTTCATTCGTTTTACTTTTATTCCACGTTGTTTTCAACACAATATTTTTCAAATATTGTTTAAAAAATGTTATTAAGAAACAATTTATTTTTTCAAACATCGTAGTTTTATTTCTAGCTTCCGACTCGGAAAAGGGCTAAAGGGCTATTCCAAATCATTTTTCTATTTCCTGAGTCTCCTTACTCAGCTCTAATTTTAAAACTACAATACTTAAAAGTTTCAAACCAAGACTAGATTATTCTGCATTAACAGCAGTGTCCTAAAACCCCAGTTTGTGATTTATGATCCCTTTACTTAATTTGTGAGATTTTATTGGAAAGCATAAGCTGTAGTTTTTTGGAATCTTGATCACATTAGAACTGGTCCAGCTCAAAATCTACAATATGTAAACACTTACAACGAGACTAGATTATTCTATTTAGGGCAAATTAATTTGTGTCAATATTTCTACACTAGATGCAGACATAGGACAGAATTAAAGAAGCCATAAGCAGGATTCAAGTTTAGACTTGTGTGTTAATGTATGGGTGAGTTAGTGGTTGCTGCAATAAAACAGGTTCTAGTTAAACAAAATAAAAAGTGTAAAACTTCAAACATTTTTATTAATCAGCTTTTGTTGTAGTTCAGAGAAATGCAATCTCTCTATTTCTGCCCTCAGCTGCAAAAGGAGCTCCTCTCACCCTGCAAGAAAAGACATTCAGTTATGAAGGATGAACCTTTTTCTTATTTTTTTTTACATGAATAACTATGTTCATCTTTCCTTAGTCACTTATTCTCTTACCTCTCCTCCACCTGGCCACACTCACTGTGTCTCAGTCTTGGTTTTCCAAACCATTTATCAATTATAAATGACATGTTAAACAGCTTTTTATTATTTGTTGGGAAGGTAGTCCACACAGAAGGGGTCTCACTCCCAGAAGGAACAACAGCAGACATTGAGGACAGCTACAAGTACCTTTGTATCCCACAAGCAAATGGCAACCTCAATGAGGCCACGAGGAAATGAGCCAAAGCCAAATATGAGTAAGAAGTCAGCTCAGTGGCAAGAACAAGATTCAGGCAAGAAACAGCTATG
>SSNS01000201.1:873003-917640 GCA_006937985.1 Aphyosemion australe | reverse complement strand
AGTCTTTACCTGCAGCACTTTGTTTCTTGACTGCTTCCTGCATGAGCATGAAGAGGTTTACTCTCCCTTGAGAACGGCGTAGGGACCAAGACATTGTCAACAACAAAGAGCATGAGCAATCTTCCATTTCTGGTGTGCTCATGAACAGAGAGAAGACACGAGGAGGATTGGGCGTGTAAAACAGGAGGAGATGCTTCTTGGAGGAAAAGACTGATTATGTAACGGAAGGACTTGTTTACATGTCCCCTCTGAGTTCATATTAGCTAAAGGAAGACACCCTGCCTTTGCTTCTTGGGCTCTGCCACATTGCATTAATGTCTGTATTCATATGACTGGTAATTGGCCTACTTTGAGGACAGTGTTTATCTCTTATCTTGAATTGTACAGTTTTAAAAAAGAAACAGCCACTGTTGTCACATTTCATGCATAAAGACAAATTTTAATTGCAAATATGTACAGAGAGAAAGCTGCTGAAGCTTACGTTGTATTGAGACGTGTGTATTTATAATGCAGATGCTACAAACCCTTTGATGTTCTGGTCAACTATTTGTTGAAGCTCAATTTAGTCCTCATCAATTATTCAAGCATGCACTGAAAACAACAAAATGATCTAAATAAAATGGGTTGTTTGCACAAAGGTTAAACATCATCATTATCTAACATGATGATTGTAATTGTTTCTATAATTATTATTAGTAATAGTAGTAATGGCAGTAGTAGTAATAGTATTAATGGTAATAGTAGTACTAGTAATAGTAGTAGTTGTTGTTGTTATGTTATTGTTGCCTGATATTATATGATTTTATATCCTGTATGACCCCAAAGTATAAATATATATATATATATATATATATATATATATATATATATATATATATATATATATATATATATATATATATATATATATATATATAAGAAAAGTTTTCATTTTTTTCCGAGCTTGTAGTTAAAATTTACAACAACTTGATCAAACTTTTTTATGATATTCATAATTTATTGTCTGTTATTTTGATGGTTTTTCAACTTGATTTATTTTATTGTGAAGCTCTTTGCAAATTTTCTCTGTGAAACCCAATACATATAACTAATTTCTTAAAATTGTTTTATTTATTTATTTGTTTGTTCGTTCGTGTATTCATTATTTTTTCATTTGTAAAAGATGTAATAGGCATAAAGACATTTTAATACAGGAGTTTTAACTCTTTATATGATTATAGAAAATCTTAATTTATACTGTTAAAATTTGTAATACAGATAATTTATTTAAAGCTTGATTTACCTGGAAACTTTATTCTAATTATGTATCTTCAAATTAGATTTTGTCACTTTAAAGGTGCATTAAGTAAGAAGGACATCCTGTGGTCAAATTTGGGTACTGCAGTCCATGGTTCAAAACCAACAAATCTGTTCTGAGTGACTCCCCGCCTCCCGTTCCGTGAGTTTGATGGCAGTTGCCAGTTCCGTATCAGCACCAGAAGATTCTAGATGAAGAGTGAAGACAAGTCATGATAAGTAGATAAATACATTTCATGCTGGTTAAGGTTATCAATCATCCAGGTCATGGTAATCCAAAGGGGTTCGAATGAGGGCAACTGGACTTTTTTGGTTTCTTGAAGACGTTTTGCTTCTCATCCGAGGAGCTTTGTCAATTGTTTTGTTGATCTTTGTGAAGCACTTTGTGATTCTTTTTCTGTGATAAGTGCTATACAAATAAAATTTACTTACTTACTTACTTACTTACTGATGAATCGTTACCCTTACTTCACACTAGAAGCATCGGCATTGTGGAACGATTTACTTGCGAACTTTGCTGCGTGCCAGTACACACCGGGAGAATCTCAGCCGTGAAGCGGCTTCTCCGCTGTGCTCCTCGCTGGACTCTTCAGAGGTCACGGTTTGTTTATGCCATCCACCATTAAACCAAAAAGAAGGAAATCACGTTTGATGTCGCTGATTCAACCACTGAATCAAGTGTGTTGGAGCAGAGAAACAACTAAAACATGCTGGATTCTGGCCCTCCAGGACCAGGATTGGACCCTGCTCTAGACCAACTAACAAACTGTAAAATCCATCATCTAAATAGTCTGCTATATCCCTTTATCCATGTATTGATTATTTCTGTTGTTTATAGGATCCTGTTGAGGCTGGAAACACTCAGTTATACAGCTTAGTAAAGGTCACACATGGAATTTTCCCGTGCAAACCTGAACAAATTGTGGTTTTATCAGATTACCTATTGTTTCTTTAAAATATTTGGCTTTCTGCAGGATTATTGATGCAAGTGATCAAATGTGCAGAAGATTTTAAGTCTGCATTTCCTCATCGTTATCATTCTAATTAAAATGAATTTTGTTTTTCTGCAAGGACTGTCAACACACCTTGAAGAAAGCACTATAAATCTGACTGTGATGTGTGTGAAATTCAATTACAGACCTGCTGTGAATGCACTCTGCATAACCCAGAGAGATTGGAGGAAGCGGTAGCCAGGTGGTGACCCTGTGGGCAGCAGCACGCACTGATCACAAATGGCCTGGGTCCCTGCCAAGAGCAGGGATCCTGCCATCGCTACAGCCCACCGACACTCTGAGAACACCTCACGGTCACTCATCACAGACGCGTCCCGCTCTGTCTCCCCACACACTTAGGTCAGCAGAAAGGGATGGCAATACACATTGTTTGCCACTTATTCTATAATTCATGTCTTGCTCCTAAAATAGAGTACTAGAGCAGAACACACTGTTTCATCTGTGCCTGCAGAAAATAGAAGCATGCATGTGGGGTAAAAAGCTGCAGAGTTTCAGGCTGAAGGTGGCTGGATGAAGTGTTAATGCCTTGGATGTAAAATAATCAGTGTGATGCATTGTTGTGGTTTATTTTCAAATTTACATGTGCATAAACCCAAACGTCCTGCATGTGGTCAAGAGGAAACGGCCTCAGGTGTTAATCAAAAATGTTGTAAGCGATGTCGCTGCACAACAAACAGTAGTTATGTCCAACAACAGATGTCGTAGAAATGTAACTTATTGCACTGATATTATTTGAAGGTTGTGTGCTGTTTGTCCCATGGGCCCAGTCCCTCCCACTACCACACACACACACACACACACACACACTCATAAGCTGTGAGTGGCAGGCAGACTAACCAGCCTTGACACAGGAGAATCAGCCTTACTTGAGAGGGAGCAGCCGTGGGAGCAATGCTTGTTTACCAGTTTGGAGCCATTCCAGCCTCCATTCTAGTTAAAAGTACCCCCCCCAAAATAAAAATAAAAAATTATAATAATAAAAAATACAATTAAATTAATTAAATAAATGAATAAATAAAAAGATAAAAAATAAATAAAATGTTGTATTGAGCTGTGCAGCAACCCAGGGAGGTCTTTGGGGCATGGAGACAAACAGAAATGGCTCGCTTTCAGTTCATTCTGACAGGAGAGATCACACACACACACACACACACACACACACACACACACGCACACACACACTTTGGGGTGTGGTAAAGCTCTCCAATCAGCATGTGTTGTTTAAGTTTTTAAGCTACTTAAGGAGTCTTCAAGGAGCCAAAATGTTCCCAAAGTTCCCCTGGGATATCTAAGTTGCATTTATATGCCACCTGACAAATCAGTGTATAACTGCTGTTTGATGGTTTCAAAGAGATCCTGTGTATTTTGATAACATGCTGACTTTTGGCTAGCCAGGATCTTGTATGTGTCAGTTGTCAGATATTTTCTTCAGCGTGTGGTGAATAAAAACACTCTCAACTCCATCTGAGGTTTGAAATAGTAAATGATGCACGTGTTTATCGCTTTTCCAAAGTGCTTCACACTAAAGTCAGTCACCAGACAAAGACTGCATGGTTATTCTTTCTTGTTTATAACATGACTGTTAAATAAAAATGAGCTTTTTCTAAAAACGGGTTTCACTTCATCACTAAACTGCAGGTTTGTTGACTTCATCACAGTGAAGATCTGTAATCTAGATTGTTTCATAAATCATCATTTACATTTACTTAGCAGGTTTCTTTGGTTACTCTCTTAATCAAATAGATTGTGACTGCCACAACAGACAACAGCCAAACTCGTTTGTTCCTACATGACAATGTGCATGACGGGGTGGGGGAGGACGGTGGTGGTGGTGATAGGATGACGGTGGTGTTGGATAAAATCCAGAAAGCTGTTTCTAAAAAAAGGACAGAGTAATTAGTAAATGTCATTTGAGAGGAGTATGGCGAATTAGAAGCCTGGTGGATCATGTAATTAGAATTGGAGCATTTTGATTGGCGGCTTGGGGAAGGGCGAGGACACTACAGCGGGATACTCCATGAACATGGAGAGAACAATAAAATGCACACACACACATGCAGAGAGAGAGAAACTTCTCATGGTGCACAAGCAATGATGCATATCTCTATTTGCAGACACACTCTCAGGTCGAACAATGTTTGCAGTGAAGCTACATCGCTTATGCCACAAAAATATCATCGCAGTTTCAAAACATCAAGTTTAACATTTTAGGATCATTCCATAAAAATTTAATTTGAAAGCTTTTAGTATGAACTGAATTTGTTGCTTTTGTGAAGTGCTTTGACATGACTTTTCATGTGAATAAAAATGAAGACAATTGAATTGAAATTATTGTATGAATGATAATTACAGCTAAATTTTATATTTTTAAATTTTTTTAATTATTGTAACTGTTTTAAAAACCATCCTGCAATTTCTATTTTAAGATTAATCCAGTGAAATCATGGATTAAAGGCACACTTGGCAGTTTTGGCTTGTTTTTAGCAACCCCTAGTGTCCATTAGCGACAGCAAAAGTGAAACTTATCTCCTCGCTGTGCGTTTGTCTTTTTAACACCTTAATCTAACAGCTGAAATGTCTCCTCAGCCTTCATTAGTGTCTACAGGAGCGGTTCATCACTACATCAAACAGGAGGAGACATCATCTCTCCCCCATTTTCAATGAGACAAGTGCAACAAAGCGGTAATCGCTGGTCTCCCTCCTGCTAAGCAAAACGCGAAAAACGTGCATGTGAAATTTTGCGCTCGTGCATGTGTCGTGCACACGACGCGATCCCAGAAAGTTGAAAATTTTTCAACTTTTCATTGCTGTCGCCCGGACAAGGACCAACCAGCGGAGGTTTCACTGACTGACCAATGAGCGGACAGGATGCTTCTCAGTACATCTCCAGGCAAACATGAAGGAAAAGTTAATACTTGCCGTGTCTGATTTCCCAGAGCTTTACAAGACTTCACTTAACTCTAGAAAAACATTGTGAGACTTCATATCTACCGCTTTTTCAACTCTGAACTGCTTTAATAACCCAAAATTCCCTCCAATCTGACGGCCAATCAAAACAATGGAGGACTGGAACAGAGGCGTCACTGGCTTTGGCCGCTGCCGCTTGTCGCCTCCCGTGTGTCAGGTTATAAAAGCGATAGCGATGAGTTTCGCTGATCGCGGTCGTTTGTCGCCTCCCGTGTGTCGAGCCCATTAAAAAGATCTTTTTATAAGTTTATTTTTGCCATTTTGGTGAAACCTTAAAAATATGTTGTAGTTTCATGCAACCTTTCAAGATCTTGCATCATTTTTTAGCACTAAAGGCGTGTTTTTGGGAATAAATAAAACTTTGGATTTCAGCTCAATAAGTCAGGAGTTTGATTAGAATCCCTCCTGTGCAATGGAAGTATGATTCCAGGTTTAGATGACCGTTCTCCGTTCAACAAGTTGACCTTCTGCCATCAACGCCATTTTGTTTGATCCAAACAGGCAGTTACATATTTAATTTGTCAAATTTCCTTTTTTATCATTCCAAATTTCAAAATAACAGGAAAGGGCGAGCAGAGATGACAGAAGTGTAGTTGAGACGCTAATTTCTTGTTCAGATGTCAACTTGATCAACTTGTTCATGCCAAGTTTCCTTTTCCCCCCAAGGATATCTCGCTTCTTCATTCAAACAACAAAATTCAATCATTTGGTCAATTGGTGACTAAATTTCCCTTAATGCGTTGCGATCGACAGCTCAGCTGAACTTTTGCTGCAGCTTGACTCACGAAAACAAAACCCTCAGTGTTACTATCCCTCAGTCTGGTTTATGTAAATCTATCCAAAACAGGAATCTTTAGTTGCTTGAGCCAAACACTGGATGGATTCATGACCAACCTGAGATCCACTGTTTCTGTCTTGTCCTACAGGGGCTCACTGAGAACACTGTCTATATTCAAGAAAACAAGGGGATTGTTGAAGAAGCTGCAGAGAAGAAAAAGGAGAAGAATGGAAGCAGAGATGAGAATTGTTAAAAATAAACACACTTCCTTCCAGGAAAACTGACAGCAACAGATAAGAGTGTGTACCCTATAGGCAAATTAGATGCTGAAAGAGGAAATGAGTGTTTTACTGTATTGCTCTACAGCCACCGAGACATAGGCGGCTATTATTTCTCACAGCTCAGACCAGGCCTACACGCAAATTCAGTCTGTTTTGCAGCAGTTATCTGTTTTATTTCTGAGTGAATAAAATTATATTTGGCTGTAAATTATTAATTGAATCAAGAGCTCTGATACAAATGAGGTAGATGTTAGTTACATTAAAACAATGAGCATCAATACTAAAATAAAGGCATTATTTATATGTGGATCTTCCTCCCCGTTATTGTTTAACTCGTCACTTCCTGTTTGTATCTTCCCAGGTTTTCAGTCGTCGTTTGTTTGATCTTTGCTCCTTTTCTCGGATCGCTCTTGTCACACTCAGGAGGTCAGGATGGAGTTTATGTTTGCAGACATCTTCCCTTACAGCATCTTCAGTTTGGATTTAAATGAAATAATCTTGTTTCCTTTTCTACTTCCAAGCTCTCGTCTGCATTTTTGGGTTTTCTTTGCACAAGACCATAGAAAACTGTATGATTTTGGTGGTTCAGTAATGCTGATATACGTGAATCTAAAATGAAATTGTCAGAATTTAAAAATTCAAATAAGAGTTTTGTGAATTTTGAAGTATTTTTTGTCCTTATCATCGAATATTGAAAACTTTATTTCAGTCTCGTTGTTCCACAAAACTTTAGGAGTTGCTTTAAATAACATATTTGCATTATTGTAATTTAGACATGCTAGTGTGTGTGTGTGTGTGTGTGTGTGTGTGTGTGTGTGTGTGTGTGTGTGTGTGTGTGTGTGTGTGTGTGTGTGTGTGTGAGTCATTCACTCAGAACAGATCTGACAGCTTGGTGTTTTCCTTTTCACCGTCCACTAAGTGTGATTGTTCTTTTTGTGTAGTTTTGCAGTCACTGATACTGATTCCGTCCTCATCACCCATGCATTCACGCTTATTATGTAATCTGATGTCAAAGAAGAGGATTTCCAGATCTTTTTTCTGCTTTTTAATGAAAGGGTTTAAAACTGAGCTCAGCATAAACACTGTAATGTCGTCTGTTTATTGTCAGATTTGTGATCACGATCAAATCTCAATCCAGAGTTTACGTTTGAACTTTGAGATTTGTGACAAAATGATCACTTTACTTCATGAATTATTTATTCTCAGATTTATTTTGAAAAAATCAAAGAAAATTTGAAAAAAATCAAAAAATTGTTCTGTCAATAAAATGAAAGCATCATCTTATAAATGGAAAAAGTGGCAGAAATGTTTAACTTTAGTGAGTTTTCGTTTAAAATGAAGCAATGTTTCTGCTTAAACTTCAACATAAAAATCCATGAAAACGCAGGTTACCATTAAAGTTGCTCTTCCTGTTTTGGATACCGGATATACTTTCATATACTCCCCTCCTCTCTCTCTTCCCGGATCATTTTACGGGGAACAGAACTCCTTTTGCACCTTGTTGAAGCGGAACTCTCTCCAAGGTGCTGAAATCTGTTTTCCCAAGCATGCGTCATGTGACTTCACCCATCTCTGCCTAGCTCAGCACCAAGCCTTCTGGGTTCTGGAGATTTCATGTGAGAAACGGACCTCAAACCCCTTTTTCCTCTCATCTTGCGTCTCTTTCTCCATCCATCTTCTCCTGTTTTTTTCTTTTCTCATCACACGATCGGATAATGTGGACCTCAGACGCGCTCGGAGTATGACAAAAGCTTTGAGGATGCTGGACTGGTGTTCGAGGCTTTGCAACTCTGTTTTTAGCCCAATGCCAACGCGGTGAATGCGTCGGACCGAGCTGCTCGAGGTCCGCATTGAGAAAAGTCTTTTCTTTATTTGACTTCAGGAGGATGTAACGACCGATCCTGCCTTTGTGCGGCCGAAGCGTCCAAATCAAACATGCAGAAGGGAATACGACTCAATGATGGTCATGTTACCTATCTGGGGCTTTTGGCGAAGAAGGATGGTACGAGACGCGGGTGCTTGAGTAAAAAGAGCTCCGATAACACGAAATGGCACGCAAAGTGGTTCGCCTTGCTGCAGAATATGCTTTTCTATTTCGAGAACGAGTCCAGCTCGCGACCTTCGGGATTGTACTTGTTGGAGGGATGCATATGCGACAGGGCGCCTTCACCCAAACCTTCACTGTCAGCCAAGGAGTGTTTAGAAAAGCAGGTAAGCAAAGCGCACGCGCTCACACACGCGCGCGCGCGCGCACGCTCCCTTTCTGCAGAAAATAAGGTGCAACATGAGCTATAAAATTAGCCCCTGAGCCACAAATATCTCTAAAGTCTGAATTTACAAAAAAGACGCGCATCTCGCGTGACCTCACATTCAATGCAGCAGAAATCATATGTCATCATGTATTATGTAATTCATGCATGCGTTTAATGATTAGATAAGAATGAAAACACCTCATGGTGTTGCAGCAGACACCATACGCAGAGGTCTGTTTGGGTCTGCAGCATACCTGCAGACCCAAACAGACCTTGTGATACTTCTCAGTGATGCGTAAAAATTGGATTTGTGGACATTTTTGTTTGCTCTTGGCGTTCAGACATCGTGCTTTTGGAGCGGAGAGTGTTGGAACCTATCTAATGCACTCCCAAATAAGAATTAAAAATAAAAAAGTTGTAGCTTCAAGGTTTCCATCTTGTGGTTAGAATCATATTTACAGCTGAGCCTCAGGATATAGAAAGGGGGGCAGTGATCAGTCGGCTCTAATCTAGATGACCTGAATCAAGTGATTCAGTCTGGAGTGTTGTGCTGGAGGTCACACTCACATTATAACATATTAACTCCTGACAGAGGTCTGTTGTATCTGCAAATAGAAAGCAGCTATTTCCTTCTGCTTCCTTTTGTTTGGGTTACATCAATTAAAAACATGCTAATCTGGAAAAAGCGTGGCTTGTTATTGTGAATAGATTTAGTGAACATAATGCTCCACTGAGATACTTCCTCTGCTGCTCTGAAGGTAGGGCTGCAATCCAAACTGAGACCAGACTCTCACTGTGAACAGCTGCCCTTGTGCTGACAAAGCAGAATGCAACAAACTGCCTAACGGTGCTCTCAAAGTTAAAAGCGTCCGCAATGTTTTGCTGAAATATGTACAAAATTCTTCTAAAATTATTATGCGTCTGTAATAAGCTGCTAAAAATGCTTCCACATATAAATAATCATGTACAGCTCTGCTGCCTTGACAATATTTAACACTCTTTGTGCCACATTGCTGAGTGAATGATGCTCAAACCTCTCAAAAATAAAAATATCATCCCTCTTCCTACTCTTTCTAGCACTGGTGAAATTGCAAAATACATATAGTCCCGAATTCAGTGGAAACGATCATGCTTGAGCCTAAGGTTTCTATGGCAACCCCTTTTTGCATCCTAAAGAATGATGCATTTGGAAGAGGCGTGATGACAGAGAGAGTCAGTGCATCGCGTCTCTCTTATTAATGTGAGTTAAATTTGTTCCTTGTGGTACCTCAGAGGGGTCAGAGTCCAATTATAGAAAAGGCAGCTTGTTCTCATCGGGGAACGGCTCGATTTCAACCACAAAACACAAGAAGCTGCTCATCCGAGATATGTAGCAGCAAAACATCACACATGGCTGCATTGGTGTTAAAAACCAAAGCAATGTATGTATCTGTAAACATTTTGAAGTAAAGCATTTTGATGCTTCAGAAAATGTTTTGCAGCAATGCATCAGAGCTGTTTATTTATATATATATATATATATATATATATATATATATATATATATATATATATATATATGAGAGAGAGAGAGAGAGAGAGAGAGAGGAGAGAGAAAGACACACACACAAATTTGAATTGAACACTATTTAAAGCTCCACTTTCTTCTAGCACTTTTTATTTGTTTGAATATATCAAATCATGTGTGGGGGTCAAAATCTGCAGCTCTGCAGGTCCACACTGACGTCAGATGATGCTTCACTTATGTTGAATCTAAGATCTCAACTGAATACTGAACTGATGCTTTTAGTCATTTTAATGATTAACCCTTCAGAGCTGATTGTTGCCACCTGTCCTCTGTTGTATGCATCCATTCCAATCCAGTTTAAGGTGAGAAACTAGAGGTTTTAACTCTACTGGCAGAAGTTTATTCATTTTTTCGCAGTGAGCAAAAACACCAGGCTAACAAAATCAAATCAATTTTATTTATATAGCACTTTTAAAAACAACTGAAGTTGACCAAAGTGCTGAACTAAAGCTACAGCAGTAAAACATAAAATTTATAAAATAAATTAAGCAATAAAAGTCAAAAAATTAAATGGATTAAACCACTGTCAAAACTGTCAAAACAGATTAAAACTGTCAGATTTACATAAACAAAAAGCATCTACCAAGATAAAATACAAAATAAAAAAAGTCGCATATTTGGTCCTAATCTAAAGTTTAAAAATGGCCGATGGTGCAGCATCTACAAAGAGATTATTGATTATGGAAAAAATACAACTAAGATTATTTTTTAACTGATTGTTTAACACAATAAGTCACTAAGTTAGGAAACATTCTGCACTTATTTCCCCTGAGCTGAAAACACTCTGCGTGTTCATCAAAACAGGAGTATGAAGTGGTGTCTTAGCACTAGTTTATTTATTATGACCTTTGTTGTGGCAGAGTCTCCTGTCATAAGAAGTTCCAATTCCCACCTCTGACAGAACTTCCAAAACATTCCGGGGGACGCGGGGGACATTGAGACTTTGTGGACCAAGTTCCGTGCTTCCATTGTCAAGACGGCCTACCGGAGCTGCGGCCGCAGGGTCGTCGGTGCCTGTCGTGGCGCCATCCCCTGAACCCGCTGGTCCACACTGGCGATTAGGGATGCTGTCAAGCTGAAGAAAGAGTCCTATCTGGTCCTGTTGGCCTGTGGGACTCCAGAGGCAGCTGATAGGTACAGGCAGTCCAGGCGGAAAGCGGCTGGGTGGTCGCGGAGGAAAAACCTGGGTGTGGGAGAAATTCGGTGAGACCATAGAGCAAGACGTCCGTATGGCTTCAAGGAAATTCTGGTCCACCATCCGGCACCTCAGGAGGGGAAAGCAGTGCATTAGCAACACTGTTTATAGTGGGGACGGTGTGCTGTGACCTCGACTCGGGACATTGGAGAACTTCAAAGACCTCCTCAATCCCACGTCTTCCAGTGAGGAAGCGGAGTCTGGGGACTTTGGGTTGAGCTCACCAATCTCTGGTACTGAAGTCACTGAGGTGGTCAAAAAGCTCCTCGGTGGCAAGGCCCCGGGGGTGGATGAGATCCTCCTGGAGTTCCTTAAGGCTCTGGATGTTGCTGTGTTGGCTGACGCTGCTCTGCATTATCACATGGACATCGGGGGAAGTTCTGCTAGATTGGCAGACCGGGTTTGGTGGTCCCCCTATTTAAAAAGGGGGACTGCAGGGTGTGTTCCATCTACAGGGGGATCACACTCCTGGACCTCCCTGGTAAGGTCTATTCAGGGGTTCTGGAAAAGAGGGTCCATCTGATTGTCAAACCTTGGATTCTAGAGGAGCAATGTGGTTTTCGTCCTGGCCATGGAAGACTGGACCAACTCTATAGCCTTAGGGGGGTTCTGGAGGGTGTGTGGGAGTTCGCCCAACCAATCTACATGTGCTTTGTGGATTTGGAGAAGGCACGTGTCTCTTGGGAGGCCCTGTGGGGAGTACTTTGCAAGTATGGGGTACCAGGCCCCTTGATACAGGCTGTTAGGTCCCTGTATGACCAGTGTCAGAGCTTGGTCCGCATTGCCGGCAGTAAGTCGGGCTTGTTCCCATTGAGAGTTGGACTCTGCCAAGGCTGCCCTTTGTCACCGATTCTGTTCATAACGTTTATGGACAGGATTTCTAGGTGTAGCCAAGGTGGTGAGGGGATCGGTTTTGGTGGCCTAAGGATCAGGTCTCTGGTTTTTACGAATGATGTGATCCTGTTGGCTTCATCAGACCGTGATCTCCGGCTTTTGCTGGAGTGGTTCGCAGCTGAGTGTGAAGCAGCTGGGATGAGAATAAGCTCCTCTAGCGAGCAGAGTTTTACTTTCGTTTTTACTAACTGGACACTAGGGGGTGCTAAAAGCAAGCCAAAACTGCCAAGTGTGCCTTTAAATTGTGGTTTTAGATTGTACATAGTTATGTTGTGTTCTCATGATTTCATTTATAAGGAGAAAGTAAAATTAACAATTGACCAGTTTTTCATTCATCTAATCAATGTATATTGTATAAATATAAATATTTCATAATGTAAAAAAATAAATATATTATAATAAGATCTCACAACTTTTATTTATTTCAAAGCAAGTAAACCATTGTATCCATAGCATAAAACAAGAGACTTAGCGCTTTATTTCTCTAGTCACCATCAGTCCAGCAGACAGAAAAAAAAACAGCTGTGAACAACTGTTCACATTGACCAGAGTTGCTAGGAAACAGGTATAGCACAGTTATGTTTTGGCTCCAGCCTCCGTGTCTTATGGCATTTCCTCCTGGGAACCAGAGACATCCCAGAATCTGAGCTGGGGGAGGCCGTCCTCTGTGTGCTCCATCAACCGCACTGGTGGGCGAGGAAGATGTGGCTTCCCCAGGCTCTGTGTGGCTTTAAACCACCCGCTTGATGTCTGCAGCTGTGAGGCAGCACAACAAAAACAAAAGCAATGACAAAGCCTCAGTCAGTCCAGATTCATCAACATGATGCTGAATTATGTTTCATACAGAAACATATCGATCAGGTCACTGATGGCTCCTGTTCTTCATACCTGGAACTCATCACCCTTTCACCGTCCTTCTTTTCAGTACTACTTCACAGTCAGCTTCACCCACGAGAACCAAAAGGCTCTTGAGTTGCGCACAGAAGATGTAAAGGACTGCGATGAATGGGTGGCTGCAATATCACATGCCAGGTAAAGGCACACTTCAGTGTAATTTCCAGACATGGTAATTAGATGCTGAATTGGTTGGTAAGAAATCTTTGACTGGTGTGCTCAGTCTGTCAGCTGTGTTGCCATGGTTTCACCAGCGGGGTTAAAATATGACGAGAAACACATTTGAGTTCTCCAACGTGAGATAAGTTGCACAAATGAAGAACGTGCTATCGATGCAACAATGTGTGTGTGTGTGTGTGTGTGTGTGTGTGTGTGTGTGTGTGTGTGTGTGTGTGTGTGTGTGTGTGTGTGTGTGTGTGATACAGTTACAGAAACTTGGCTACCGAGCATGAGACTCTCATGCAGAAGTATCTTCATCTGCTTCAGATCGTGGAGACTGAGAAAACAGTTGCTAAGCAACTTCGACAACAGATAGAAGATGGCGAAATAGAGATTGAAAGGCTGAAGTCAGAGGTAAAATGCACTGTGATCATAATTTCTTACCCTAAAGAAGACACATTAAGACAACGATATTGTGCTTTTTAAGGTCATGATTGCAACATTTATCTTTATCTACCAGATTTAATTTCCCCTTTTTTAAATGATGTTTTTGACCTACTCTTATAGCAGTCCCATAGTTTTTTTTTCCATCCAGACCAATTCTGAAACGTAATTTAATCTTTCAATATTATCTTTTCTGACATCATTTGGGGATAAATAACTTTTTCCCCTCTGAAGTTTTTTAACAACAATGTTTCTTTCTAAACATAGATCCCTCATTTCTTTCCATTAAATGCATGCGGTGAGCTGTTTTATTTACTTTTTGTTTTTTGGCAACACACTGCTATAAGTAAATGTGATGCAGCTGCACACTAACGCACAATATTAGTCAGGATTACTGTAAATAGACTTCCTGGCACAATGACTATTTTACCGCTGCTTCCCGCTCTGCACTCTCATTTCTTTCCAAGATTTATTTGAGTGTCTTTCTCGCCTTAACTCGCCAGCACCACTGACAAATAGCAGAGGAGAGGCTGGGAATTTGCTGATTATTGTTGCATCTGGAATGAGAGGACAGAAGTGAAATCCTGTCCCCATCTTGGAGTTGTCTCTAGTCCGACCACACTTTGCATCTCCTCTCAGAAAGAAAACCTCCTTTGATTTTAATTTGCAAATGGGATGTTTATAATCAAATTAATGCATGATCTCTATTTTATATTAGCATCTACCAAACGAAACGACACGTAACTGTCTCTGTCTTAACTGTGGCAACAAGGTGAGAGGATGCACTTTGGCCTAAAACAGTTCAGGGAAGCTCCAGAAAACATAATGAATCACAATTATGAGCTAAAAGAAATAGTTGGAGGGTACTGGGAGATTATGGGATGCAAGACTCACTTCTAAAGGTTTTCTGGTCCGTGTATAACAAAGCAAGAACGAAGAGGAGAGACAGCTCCTGTAAAAGGTTCAGCCTCCAGAAACAGGGTTTGGAGTTCTGTCATCTGGAGTGAAGCACTGCTTCTCCACACCCAAAGGAGTCAGAGGGAGGTGGTTATCAGATAGGATGACTCCTGGTTACCTCCCTTTGGAGATTTTCGGGACACTTTCCATGGTAGGGGACCCGGAGACAGACCCAGAACTCACTGGAGGGATCTTTTTTCCTCTCTGGTCTGAGGACACCTTGAGATCTTAATTACTCTCCAGGACCTGTAACCTACACGTATTGCTTGGACTGGAAAATTTGATTTAATCAAATAGATGGGGAAAAGAAGATTTACAAAACAATTTAAAATTAACATCGAATGTTATTTTACAAAACGTTCTGTTGTGAGTTTTGCATTGCACAGTTTTTACACAGTATCTTATGGTCATTTGCAACAGCAGCTGCATGAAGCACTTCTTGTAATTGTCCCTTAAGAAACAGAAGGTTAAAAGTTTTTCAAATTGACACATTCATAAACTTTGGTCTTTAATAGTCTTTGGCTCATATGTTTGGTCAAAGCTAATCTGTGTTTTACAAACTGGGTTCATTCAACAAACTATCTTTTAACTGCTCATTATTTTCCACTTTAAAAGGTGTGATAATTCTGATTTTATGATGAATATTATTTACCAGCCAAGTGAGCAGAGCTAAGCTAGTCCGACTCATGCTTCTGTGATGACAGCGCTCGTATTCTGTCCAGTTGACTGGGTCACTTTGTTAACACGCTGCTACAGAAGTGAGAAGCAGAGATTAGCTCACGTGAGAATGACTGGTCCATCCTGTTGCTGCAGATCGCCGGGCTGCTCAAAGACAACGAGAAAATCCACTCCAGCCCTGCTGCTGCCCCAACTGAGGACGACTCAGAAATCAAGAAGATCAAAAAGGTAAAAAAAAACACTTACTTCACTACATATTTGTTCTATAATTAGATGCTGACAGATTGCATGGTTTCCTGCAGGTTCAGAGCTTTCTGCGAGGCTGGATTTGCAGGAGGAAGTGGAAGACCATCATCCAGGATTACATCCGCTCACCTCATGCAGAGAGCATGAGGAAGAGGAACCAGGTGGTCTTCAGCATGTTGGATTCAGAGGCAGAGTATGTCCAGCAGCTTCATATCCTAGTGAACAACTTCCTGAGGCCGCTGCGCATGGCCGCTAGCTCCAAGAAGCCACCAATCACCCACGATGACGTCAGCAGCATTTTCCTCAACAGGTCGGCTGATTTTATCCTGCAGAGAATGCACTTTTGTAAAGAACAGTTTCTTTTTTGGCATTTTTGTTTACATCCAACAATTTCAGTTTTTAAACACAAGAAACCAAAAACAAATCAAACATTGAAAGTTTTGAATATGCAAGATGTTTTTAAAGGTCTGAAGTAGTACATGGTTCTAAAACTCAGGCTGTAGGAAACATTGAGTCCTCACAGTGAACACAAACATGTTAAAGCCCATTTATTGCACCATGCAAATCACCTTTTTTTAACCTCTATAACATGCAAACCCAGTCTCTAAACACTGAGCCATTCTTTCACGGACGTGTCATGGACATACAAATAGTTACAAATGGTAAATGATTTTAATGATTGCTTAGAAAGGGTTTGTTACATCCCATTTCAAAGGGAACAAAAATTAATATGTTTTAAGGTTGAGAAAAAGATATTTGAGTCGTATCCAAAGCAAAAATGTAAAGAAATTCTATTTAAAATTAGGATTTTTGACTTTTTTACACATAACAAGGAGCAGGCATATACTCGTCATCCTGGTTAAAAACATGAGCCCTACAGTTCGCCAAAATACATTTCCTTTCATTTTTTTTGTTCAGTTTCTTTTTGTTTATAGGTAATTCTGTGTAAAAGTTATAAATAATCACTATCTTGCTGGTTTTGAAAAGCCTTCTGAACAGCCAGGGGAAATACCTTTATGTCATTTAGGACTGATAAGCTAATGGCTAGTTAGAGGGCAGCTAAGGTTATTTTCTTGTTTAACCTGTCCTGTTTTCTCAGCTGAGGCAGATTGAAATTTTATTATGTCAGAGTGAATTCAGTCTTCATCAGAAAGAGTCTGAGATACTCCTGTTGCTTACTTAAAGGTGGAATATGGAACAATTTAATAAAAAGCTATATTTAAAAAAATAATAATCAAAAATGTACTCTGATGGGCACGACACTGGGTTTATGTTTACATCTACCAGCCACTAGGGCACCATTGTGGTAAAAAGTCCGCTCAACAAGGCGAGGGTGAGACTGTGTAAAATGGCGGACTTGACAAGTCAAGCAGCTGATTCTGAGCCCAGAAGATGTTCTAACAATAGATACTGTTGTAAAACAAAATGATTATTAGAAATTAGTCCTTACCCTTTACGATTCGTCACTGGACATGGTGCTGGCTGGTCACTTCACGTATCAGCAGTGAACCAACACCCAGACAACTGGAAAAGTTGTTCTGTTATTGTAATACCACCTCTAAACACTAGATGTCGCTATTGGTGTCCGTGTTCCATATTCAACATTATTGAATTTAAGACAAGATAGACCACATCTGGCATTAACAAAAGCAGAGCTAAGAGCCATAAAACAGCTGCAGTGTTATTTTATAAACATTTATTGTTGCACTGCATGGTTATTTACATCACATTCTGAGATCATTTACAAGTAATTATACATAGACATGAATACGTAGACGCCCCATTGGGCGCTGGAGAGCGTAACAGTGTCGCCGCCATATTGGATGGGTCTCCTCACTGTCCAAAGTCATTGCAGAGAGAGCAACTATGCCCATTTTTGTGCAGCCTACGGTTGCAACAACCGGCGATTGCTATTGACTTTTCTAGCCTACCTGATGGGATTTTATATTTAATTTTTTTTTGTTTAATTATATTTGTATTTTAATTATCATACCATACCATGTGTCTGAATTTGTGAAAAAACTTGATAAAATGTGTTTTTTAGCCGAGTAAGCACCTTCCTCAGTTGAAATTAATGCACCGGGTGCGTATGGAGACCCATCTAAGATGGCGGCCGGCCACTACGACAGCTCCAATAGGCAGCGCTAGTCCACAAGGCGTCTACGTATTTATGTCTGTGTAATTAAATATGTGCAGGTTGTAGCAGTAAAATGTACTTCCTGTTTTTAGCAACAAGTTCCATGACTCACACCTCTCCATCCTGTTCAGTATTTTAGTACCCAGTTGTGCACATAAATAAATTGGAGATTGGTTTTCACTTTTCAGGTTTTAATTTTTAATTAAAAATTTAAAAAAACTCCAAGAATAGGGTAAATAAGATGTCTGTAAAATCATTTATTGAACTCTATGTTTGTTTGATATGTTAAAAAATACTTTCACTAATTTCTATTTTTGCATTCTTTTTATTGTAGTGAAACTATAATGTTCCTACATCAGATATTTTACCAGGGTCTGAAGGCCAGAATAGCAAGTTGGCCAACATTAGTGCTCGGTAAGAATCCTCTTTCAGTGTCAAGACTTACGATCATTAATCTAAAGCACATTCAGACTATAAATAATGTTTAAATAACCTCTTTGTCTTGTCTTTGTTGTCCCCACAGCTGACTTATTCGACATCTTGCTGCCCATGCTGAACATCTACCAGGAGTTTGTGAGGAACCACCAGTACAGCCTGCAGATTTTGGCTCACTGTAAACAAAATCGGGATTTTGACAAGCTGCTGAAACAGTATGAGGCCAAGCCTGACTGTGAAGAGAGAACTTTGGAGACTTTTCTCACCTACCCCATGTTCCAGGTAAGATTATCCGCATCACGAGAAACTGCTGCCTGAATCTTGCTGATGAGTTAGATTTTGTTCTATTTCTCAGTATTTTGTGTGCATTTGTAATTAAAAGTGCGGTTTGACTCCCATGTTGCCCTCTGATCTGGCTTTCCAGATTCCCCGCTACATTCTCACACTCCATGAGCTTCTGGCCCACACACCCCATGAACATATCGAGAGAAACAGCCTGGACTACGCCAAGTCTAAGCTGGAGGAACTTTCAAGGTATTCAACCAGAACATGCATGAAATCTCAGAGTAGTAGGCCTACATTATTTTGTATGATACACACAAGTAAGAACCATGACATGAGCGTTACAGCCATTTTTTAAGTTTAGTCTTTACTTTTTCACATCAAGACAGCTTGGTTTGGATGCTATTATTCTATAATGAACTAAACTTTGTATTTACTCGTGGAACTTTGTAATATTTTGGCTGATGTGAAGTATTTAAAGCAGGGGTCATCAACCTTTGTGAAGCTGAGAGCTACTTCATGTTGAGCCATATGACGGGCTACCAGGATGATACAATACTGACCGTTTAAATAGACCTGAGTTAAATTAACTTAATGTATAATAAACATATTTTAATGTGTTTTTAAAAAAATTGTAGTTTTAATACATATGTTAATGCATTTGTGATAAAAAAAAAAGATGGCAGACTTGTGCAATTTGGCAAAAAGCCACCTTATATGGTGCCTGCGGACACTGGGTTGGTGACCCCTGATTTAAAGCAACACTAAAGTTTTCTGCTTCTCCCTACTGGTTGAAAGCAAAATAACAACTGTTGAAAACAACCCTGCTGCAGCCTGCTGTAGCTAGCGCTAACAATGAGCTAACGCTAATATGAGCCAACTGATACTAAAAGTAAAAAGATCCACACTGTTGCACAAAAAAAATATTATTACTTACAAGACTTTTGTTTCACCTCCAAAGACATCACTCTCTTACTTTTATTTTCAGGCTCTGCCATAATGCCAACAAAAATAGCTAAATTCTTCATCTTATGACTTTCGGCGAACTGGAAAAACTCTTCTGGTGCTAAGCCATAGCTGGCAACAGCCATGAAACTCACGGAAAGTTACTCGTTTGTTTAGAAAAACGGGCTGCAGTACCCAAATTTGACCACAGGATGTCATTCTTACTTCATTCTTACATAATCCACCTTTAAATTGTTAAAAACCTTTTAATGTTGCTTTATGTATCATTAAAAAGCAAAAACAGAAGAAGTTTTCACACCAATGTAAATCGTACAGCATCGTATATCATGTCATTTGTTGAATTAAATCTTTTTAAACACCAGCTTCCACTACATTGAAGGTTTTGGAGGTAATTAGTGAAGGGAACGATAAAGCTGAGTGGATTAAAATCATCACGTCTGCTTACTTTTGCTAAATTCTTACATTTCTTAGAATAATGCATGACGAGGTGAGCGAGACCGAAAACATCAGGAAGAACCTGGCAATAGAGCGCATGATCATCGAGGGCTGCGAGGTGCTCCTTGACACCAGCCAGACGTTTGTAAGACAAGGTATGTTCCACCTCCGATTGTTGAGCTTTCAGTCCCAACAGGCAGGGATCTTCTTGTCCCTCCACACTCACAAGATCTCTCAGGCCGGAACAGTAGGGGGGCTGACACTCTCTGGAGAAGAGAAGGCACTACTGATGAGGACAATCTTTACTTTCCATGTGTAATCAACTGTTCTGCAGCAAAATGATGACAAATCCAGAACTGTAAATGTCAGATGTCCCCAACAGACCTTAATTGTTTAGGAGAGGGCAAACCGTGGCAGAAGCTTGTTCAATCCTCATCTTATCCACTACACGTGTTTGTTTAGATTTTCCTCTGATTCCTCCCTCTTTTCTTCCTATTTTGCCCCTTTTCCTACTCATATGTGCATCTCTCTCATTTATTACACTTATTTCCTGCATGTAGGGTCTCTCATTCAGGTGCCAATGAGCGAGAAGGGCAAGATCACCCGTGGGCGACTGGGTTCTCTGTCTCTGAAGAAAGAGGGGGAGAGGCAGTGCTTCCTCTTCTCTAAGCATTTAATCATCTGCACCAGGGGTTCTGGAGGAAAGCTTCATCTCACCAAGGTGGGCCTGAGAAGCTGGGATGGCACCACAGCTGCTCGTCGTTTTTAAACTTCACAGCCCTAAAGCATGCTGGAGCTAAAATGAAAATCTAATTCTGGTAGATCACAAACTATTTGGAGTGAAAAATAATGAGGAGCACTAACTGTAGGGAGTTGATGGTTATGTGTGCATCAGTGGCATTATTCCACAATGGTCACCTTTAAAAGTAAGACCATTCTGTTTTGTAGAGCAAACTCTTTCCATTTTAAGATTTAAACTCCATATTGCATTTAGTTGCAAATGTATCCTATCACATTATTTGATTTAAAAAGCTGAGGTATTTTTAATTTGACATTTCCTGTCATTCTGGTGATGATAACTGATGAACTATGTTGTGTAAAATGCACAAAATATCACTCACAGATCCGTTGAGTCAAACATGGCTGGTGTATAAAAAAACCTGAATCTACATTTAATGCTATTTTTAGAATGGAGTCGTCTCGCTAATAGACTGCACTCTGATGGAAGACCCTGAGGGTACAGATGATGAGTGTAAGTGTTTAATTCATATTCTGCCTTCGCAACAGTTCACATGTATGATGCTTTATGTAATATTTGCTTGGTACAGTACATAGTAATGCATTAATATTATCTAATTAGTCATCAAAACACTTGAAAATCAGATCAGGCAGACAGCAGCACCGAAGAGAAAAACAACAAAATAGAATAACAAGTAAAAGCATGCTCATCTTTTGCAAAAATGTTGTGCTTGCTCTAATTATTCAAAAAGATTCATAAATTTTGCTCTCATAATTTAGTGTAATCTTGCTGAAAACAGCGACATGGCATTGAAAACCGTAGCTTTTGTCTTGATAAGCATTACATTTCAAGGCATTAACATCTTACAGAAAATAACATGAAGTCTTTGTGCTGACCTCAAAGCAAAATCAGACAAGAGCGGCCAGGACATGGAGCACCTGGACTTCAAGATTGTTGTGGAGCCAAAAGACAGCCAGTCATTCACCATCATCCTGGTGGCCTCCTCCAGGCAGGAGAAGTCTGCATGGACCAGCGACATCAGCCAGGCATGTCAACACACGTAACAATCTCCAGCAGACAGACGAGAAGCTGAGGATGCCGGCTACATGTTACAAAACTCGCTAAGATTTCCTCTGTCTCATCTGGTTTATTTCCCCGTCTGCATCCTGCAGTGCATAGACAACATCCGCTGCAATGGCCTCATGATGAATGCCTTTGAAGAAAACTCCAAAGTCACAGTGCCGCAGATGATCAAGTGAGATTTACCCTACTTCCATGTGTTGCTGTGCATCTTCTCCTGCCTCTAGCCTTTTATTTTTCCCTTTTTGTGTGTTTTTTCCTAACAGATCAGATTCAAGTCTGTACTGCGATGACGTAGACATCCGCTTCAGTAAGATGATGAATTCCTGCAAAGTGCTGCAGATCCGTTATGCCAGCGTCGAACGTCTGCTGGAAAGACTGACCGACCTTCGTTTCCTCTCCATCGACTTCCTCAACACCTTCCTGCACTCCTACCGTGTTTTCACCACAGCTGACGTGGTGCTGGATAAGCTCATCACCATCTACAAGAAGCCCATCAGTGCCATCCCTGCTCGGTGAGTCCTGCTGCGAGTCGTTGACAGTACTTACAAAAAGCAAACCAATCCTACTGCAAACCTCTATCGCTCTCGTTTCAGGGATGTTTGTTTTGTCTTTAACGTGTAACTTAATTACTGTTGAAATCAAGTCAAGAGTTGTTTATTATTTTACAGAAGTTCTTCGTTCTATGAAGAGACTATGCATGTATGACTGTATGACTTGCCATCGTCCTCCTTATCATTCATTGGTAGTGCTTTTTGTTAATGAGCTGTGTGATGTTGATAGTAATTTAAAAAACTTTTGTTTCAATTCTGAGTTTCACATGCATGCTGAAAATAGTCCTCTACCCCTATTTCCTGCATTAGCGGCTGATAGAAAACAGACGGGGGAACGGCTCAGAAAAAGTCACTCAGATCTACATCATATTGAAAATTAGCATCTTGGCTTGCAACTGGCAAAGGCTGTTGTTTATTTAGCATCCAGGAAAGAGCAGAGCATATCTTGGCTAGTAGAGGCTAACTGTTAGCATTAGCATCTCCCCCAGTATGCAGAACTCCTTCAGGCTTGTGTTATTTATGGAAATAAAACATCAATGTTGCAAAGCAAATGGAGGCAGTGTGAGTGCATTGCTGTTAGCCAATCAGAAGCAAGATGTCCAAACATCATGAATACTAATGAGTAAGACTCCAGATCCTGCCGTTTTCTGTCCCCCACTCCTCCGGCTAACTTCTGCTACCTGAAACAGGAGCCCCAGAGCTTTTTACAAAGAGAATGACTCACAAGACATTCATTTATACTAGACCACAGCATATTTATTGAAATAATGAGTGTATGCCCTCTTTAAAGCTTATTTGTTAATTTGTAAGTTGCTTGGGATAAAGCCTCTGTCTAACGCAAAAGCATTAACATAAATTTATGCCTAAGGAACTGTTGCACTGAGTGACTTCAAATAATCCAAAAACTTTAGGTGTTCAAGGTCCATAGAAATAATTTTTGTATCTAAATGATGACTTAAATCTTGTGAGTTTTTAAAAATGTCTTTGTGATAAATGTAAGTAGCAGATGAAGCAATTCCCTGCTGTAACCAGATTGCCGTGTGCATGCATGTGTGTAAATGTGAGTGTTTTCACTGGTTGACAGCAGTAATTGGGTCCAGTCCTTCTGTTTGGTTGGGAGCGTCTGAGCTGAAATGTGCCGCTCTATGGCAACCAACCTCAGTGCTGCAGGACCCCACCCTCCCTCACTCTCTCCCCTCCATTCCCTTTCTCCCTTGTTTGCAAAATCCATATAGTGTGAAATATAGACAGAGTGTTGCATTGTTGGCTAACTCGCTGCACCGCATGCCCAGAGTGAGAGCCCAGCTGTGGGGTTCAGATCAGGAAGAGCTCCCCGCGTCCACGCCCTGCAGTATGCTTTCCCACGGCGCTTGTAATGTCACTGCGAGACACCTACACTTGGCTGCTTGTGTCAGCAGTGGCCATGCGCACTATCACTCGCTGTGCTATTTATGGGAACCCGTGAGGTCGGCAGGAGGGTGGCAGGGAGTGGGAGAGGTTTACTGAAACGCTGCAGTCTCTATCCTGCTCTAAAACGTCGAGACAGGGATGCAAAACAGAAATCTGATTGTCTGGTTTGACTTGATTTGCATGCATTACTCAAGAGGTGTTTGTTTAGCTACGTTCTTACCTACAACATAATGCCTACATTGGAAATATTCTTTTATACTAACATAAAATGTATATATTGATATTTAATGCAGGTCTCTGGAGTTATTCTTTGCCAGCAGCCAGAACAGCAAGCTCCTATATGGGGAGCCTCCCAGCTCTCCCAGGGCTAGCAGAAAGTTTTCCTCCCCTCCTCCTCTCGCTATTGCCAAGAACTCATCTCCCAACCGTCGCCGCAAGCTCTCCCTCAACATCCCCATCATCACTGGGGGCAAAGCTCTTGACCTGGCTGCCCTCAGCTGCTCCTCAAATGGCTATGCAAGCATGTATTCCTCCATGTCCCCGTTCAGCAAGACCACCCTGGACATCAACAAGCTTTATGTGTCCAGCCCTATTGCCAGCAAAATACCCGATGAGGGAGAGGACAAGAAGGACAAGGTGGAGGATGCCTCGGTTTGTAAACAAGGTGAGTTCCAAGAAAGAAGTCACTGTTAAAAGCCAAATCCTCACTTGTTTAATCTTTGCGTTGTGATGCAGATCTCTCTGTACGAGAAGAAAGCGATAATGATCAGAACCAGAGTGATGACGGCGACCCAGAGGCATCTCCCACTAAGTCGCCAACCACACCAAAAAACATCAAATGCAAAAACTCCTCAGGTATATTGCATCCTACTTTTAAAGAGTGACAGTATCACAAATCAGACATTTGATAGCCAAAAATGTTGACTGTGCATTAATGTCCTTTATACTGAGCCTTCAAGGGTTAAAGTTTACCTTGTAAAAGCATATTTTATTTTCTGTGGGTGGGAAAACAATCACTTCTCAGAAGAAAACACTCTCAAACAAAGGTTGAAATGCCCAGTGTGCAACACAGCAACATAATATATCTGTTTGTCGATGGTTATGAGCATGTGGGGAAAACCAAAGCTTGGCTACAGTAGGTGTTAAGGAAACTTGTGTCATAGCAACTACATCAAGAGCGTGTTTTCCCTGCCGCCCCCAGTAATGAGGCTGTTTCACTGGAGCCAAGATTATTTTTGCCTTCTACATCTTCGCACAAAATCAACACCAAAGATGTTTTTTCCTAAGCAAAACCTGTTCAATAATGTGTGGATGATGTGAAACGATTGATCAGGGCGACAGATGTTCTTATCTGCTTGTGATCTGTGTTTCCCGGGATTCAAAGACAGCAGAATGCAGGGAGTCTGTTGATTTCACTGTTATGCTGATATTTGGTGGCTATATTTAGCTGCAACCATCTTAAATATCAAAGCCTCTTGAATAGGAAAGTCTGGAGGGAAACTGTTGTGTTGGCCTCTAGTGCTCCCTGGTGGAGGCTCGTGCAAGCAGATCCAAGCCATCCTGCAATCTGTGCAAATCAAGCTACAGTTTGTGCAATGCAACTGAAAATAATAGAGGCCTTTTCAGTTTTGATGATGTCAATTTTTGTGTTCTCTTTATTGAACCCTTCTGTAGAGTTTTCTTTGTTTTCTTACAACAATGGCATGGTCATGTCCTCGTGTCGAGAGCTCGACAACAACCGCAGCGCTCTGTCTGCGGCCTCTGCCTTTGCCATTGCCACAGCTGGAGCCAACGAGGGAACTCCAACAAAAGAAAAGTATCGACGGATGTCCCTCGCCAGCACAGGTGTGCACACCTACACAGATTCCATAAGTTTAGCCATATTTAAATGTCTTTCGTCTTCACATTCCCTAGTTTTACCTTTTTGGTTTGTTTTTCCTGCAGGTTTTCCAACAGACCAGAGAAATGGAGACAAGGAGTTTGTGATCAGACGAGCAGCGACCAACAGAGTCCTGAATGTTCTGAGGCACTGGGTGTCCAAACACTCTCCGGTAAACTCTCAGTTCAGTTCAGGCCACATTTAGATGCAGTGTCCATAACTGTCCAGATGCATTGTTGAATTACTTTAAAATTTAAAATGATACAGACAAGGGCTGCACAACATACCAAAACTTTACTTTCATCACATCATCAGTGTGCACAATTTCATTAAAGGAGCAATATGTAAGAATTCTACGGTGAAATAATCAGACGAAATCATGTTGGAAGGAAGGTTACATTGAAACAGATTTCATTCTCTGTGGGCATTTAAAAAAAATCAAAAGAGAGACGTAAATATGTGAGTTTGGTAGGTTGCCAAGTCTGCGCCAAGCTAACGCTGCAACGCCGGCATTTGTAATTCAACACCGGCAGGCAAAAAGCTTCAGAGTTGTTTAAAGAGCCTGTAAACAGGAGCGACCCAGAAGTTATTTCTTTTTGATCCCTACCTGGCAAACAACCACGAAACTCACATGAGAAAGTAACATTTTGCTTAGATAAATGGACTGCAGTGACCAAATTTGACGACAGGGTGTCATTCTTACTTCATTCTTACATGTTGCACCTTTAAAGTATAGTACTGACTGAGATAACTCATGGAATAATATATAATAATATATTTTAAGAGTCATGTATCCAATGTCTTCATCCCAGTAATTTATTTTTTGCCAATCTGATGTGCTCTCTCTGCCGCAGCCACCCACATGTACTTTATGATAGTGGCTGAGATGATGAAGCACATGTAGTGTGTTGTCATCTCCATGATGACAGAACCGAAAGAGAGGAGTGAACAACAAGTTATTTAATTATCAGCAGCAACATAAAGACTCTCCACTCTATATTATATTGTCTTTGTGTCTTCAGGACTTTGAGTGTAACAACGAGCTGAAGACGAAGGTCATCGCCTTCCTGGAGGAGGTGATGCATGACCCTGAGCTACTGACACAAGAGAGGAAAGCAGCAGCAAACATTATCAGGTGTTGTTGTTAAAATGAGCTTCATTTACTTTGTTTTTAGGTAACAACTTGTAATTCACTAAGATCTCATGTTGGGATAAGCATCAGTGCGTTAACTTGAATTTCATATCGGTTGCAATTGATAATTATTAATGAATCTTTTTTATTTTATTTTGTGGGAAAAAAGCCATAAAACTTTGGTATTTTACCATTTCTTTCTGTCTTTTTTTTTGCTTAATAATTAAAAAAAAGCCATTTTTGGATTCCTGGTTGATTATCGTTGGGTCGTTCTTCTTTCAGACTCTTGTTGTTTTTTGTTCTTTCAGGACTTTAACTCAGGAAGATCATGGAGACAACCAGATCACCATGGAAGATGTGACACAACTGGTGAGTGACGTTGGTAACTTAATGAATCTGTATTATGTTTATCAGAGGGCAACATCAGATTCATGGATGAGAAGACAAGACTATGACACACATATCCTAAAGTGTGCACCTCTACACAAAACAATAAGAAGTATAACGTGAAAGTTATTTGAATTTTGATAAAAAAGGTTTCATAACTAGCATTCTTCACTGGATTAGATGAACATTAATGTAAGAAGCTTTAATTCATGACAGACAGTAACACTAGACAGTAATAAAAAAAATACTGGACATCCAAAGCAGATGGTTGGACAGATTTATGTTAAACTGAAAAAAATCATCCCTGAACACAAGTGGTGCCACCTATCAGCTCAAAGCAACGCCGCCCTGACATCAGCACCATTTCCTACCATCTGTTCTCAGATCACGTGACACCAAAATATATTAATGGCCAAATGGGGAAAAAACAAACCACACTGTGCACATACAGCTCTTATGAGTCAACACAAAACAAGATTTATGTTTGTTTGTAAAACAAACACATAATAATATGTATTTATCTCTGTTCTCAGACTTAACTGCTTCTGTTTTCCTTTTGTGTCATTCAAAGAAAAAGTGGTTACTAGATTTACCATAAGGTATTTTTAACATGACATATCAGTCATGAAGTTGTTTTTCTGTACAAGACATTTGTGTTTCATTTTAAACTGTGATTATAGGATTGGGAAATAACTTAAAATACCCTAAAAAATAAAATCACACATAATGATATTTTATTTAACCCCTAAACTTCCACATTAAGGAAAAAAGCAATAAAAATTATTATTATTGCACTTTTTATTTTTAATCAATGATACTTCACAATGAAAATGACATTTTACTTTATCTGCCTGTGTGTTTTTATTATGCAGCTCAACCACATACAGGTTGGGTTGACTGATTAAATGTTTCAAGTGTGTTGGACTGGTGATCTGTCCAGTGTGAGAGAGGCATAATCTGCACAAATTTCTATTTTGAGCTTATTCTCACTTAATAAAACAACAGGTTAACTGGTTTGAAGCATTATGGTCGACTGTTTCTGATTTCCTGACTGTTGTGTGTCACCTAGGTTGGAGCGGGGAGGGCTGAGCCCTTCGAGAACCACTCAGCCTTGGAAATTGCAGAGCAGCTCACTTTGCTTGACCACCTGGTGTTTAAAGTTATCCCATATGAGTGAGTGCCAGCACAGCTCAGCTGTACACACCAGTGGACAAGAAGAACACATGTTCCTATTAAATCCTCGAGCCGGTCATTCTGCGTCTTTATTTTATTGTTTTTTCATCTTTCAGGGAATTCTTTGGTCAGGGTTGGATGAAAAATGACAAAAATGAGAAGACGCCGTACATCATGAGAACAACAAAGCACTTCAATGATGTATGTTACAATAAGCAAATAGACTCAGCGGAGCTAGTTTTGTTGTTTTTAACAATATTAGCAGAAAATGACTTGTTTGTATTCGTCCTCTCTAAGATAAGCAACCTGATTGCTACAGAGATCCTGCGGTGTGAAGACACGGCCACTCGGGTAGCAGTCATAGAGAAATGGGTGGCTGTGGCCGACATCTGCCGCTGTTTGCATAACTACAACGCTGTGCTCGAAATCACCTCCTCGCTAAACCGCAGCTCTGTTTTCCGCCTCAAGAAGACCTGGCTAAAGATTTCTAAGCAGGTACATGTCTTAGTACATGTTACATTTAATAGCTTTACAGAATTTCCATTAAAATTGTACTTTGTGACCTTCTCTTGTAGACGAGAGCACTGATTGACAAGCTGCAAAAGCTGGTGTCATCAGAGGGGCGGTTCAAGAACCTGAGAGAGGCTTTGAAGAAGTGAGTTTAAGAAACAAATTGTTGTGCTAGAACAATAAACACAAGTAGTACAAGTGGTTGACGAGTGTATTGTTTTTTAAACTTAATTTCCCATCAGCTGCGATCCCCCTTGTGTTCCGTATCTTGGGATGTACCTCACTGATCTGGCTTTCATTGAGGAAGGAACGCCAAACTACACTGAAGAAAACCTGGTCAACTTCTCAAAGATGAGGATGGTGAGAAGTTTGGTGATCATGTGAGAAACTTGCCCAGATCTGTATTTCACACTCAGAAGGTAATGTATTTGTTTTGTTTTTTCTGTTTTTCAGATTTCACACATCATCAGAGAAATTAGGCAGTTTCAACAAACAGCGTATAAAATTGATCTGCAACCAAAGGTAAATGTCTGAAGTTCTCCTTTTCACATCTTCCTAAGTTGTTCAAATGCAATGAAATGAATAGTAGTGAACACATTTTATAACAATCAAGTGAATTAATCTATCAACCAACCATCCCATCAATCAAGCAACCAATAAAGTGTTTAAAGGCATACTATGCAACTTTTTCTCATTTTTAAATACTTTTTTGAGCCATTATGTGCTAAAATGACCCTTTACTGGGTTAATGAAGTGTCACTCAGAACCCCACCTCCCTCTGTGGCCAGAATATCGCACTTGCAACTTCAGAGTATCTGGTCCGGTCCCTGTTGGACTTAGTAAAGTGGAGCTGACATGCCTGGCACTGCAGTCTGCTTCCAGCATGTTTCCTGCATGTTTAGATCATGAACACAGCTGATTTGTTTGATTTAGTGATGAACCGCTCCTGTAGACACTAATGAAGGCTGAGGAGACATTTCAGCAGTTAGATTAAGGTGTTAAAAAGACAAACGCACTGCGAGGACTTTCGTTTTTACTAATGGACACTAGGGGGTGCTAAAAACAAACCAAAACTTCTTAGTATCCCTTTAATTAATCAGTTATAGCTTATTTGTAAAATAGTTTTCATGCAAACTGAGAGCAGCATCAATGAAGTTATTCATTGACGGTAACACCAGGAAAAACAAAAAAAGAGAAAAAATAACAGTAAAATAAAACACCATCCTATTTCCTATTACTAGTGTTTGGACCAAAATAAATTAAAATAACGCAAATAGTTCTAAAATGTAATTGTAATAATTTATATGGGACAAGAGAGCCAATGAATGTCAATGTGTGGGATTTAGTCATTTTTATGACTCTTATTTTACTTAGGAAGGTTCCTAACTTGGGCGATGGTGGCAGAGGAGTTAAGTGGCCGCCTTGCAATCGGAAGGTTGCAGGTTCGCGTCCTGCTCAGTCTGTCACTGTCGTTGTGTCCTTGGGCAAGACACTTAACCTGCCTTGCCTGCTGGTGGTGGTCGGAGGGACTGATGGCGCCAGTATACAGCAGGCCCCACCTTCGTCAGTGCGCCCCAGGGCAGCTGTAGCTACGATGTAGCTCATCCCCACCAGCATGTGAATGTGTGTGTGAATGGGTGGATGACTGATTGTGTTGTGAAGCGCCTTGGGGGGTTGTAGAACCCTAAGAAGGCGCTATACAAATACAGGCCATTTACCATAACTGTGTTTTTAATCAGCAACCCTAATATGAGTTTATAAGGACAGGAAAAATGCTGGAACTAAAATTTATCATAGAATAGACGATGCAAGACCCATACTTGGAATATGTGTGGTGGATGACTCAGCTACAACCAAATAAAAGTTTAATCTATTTTTACTCATGCCTAAAACTACAAGATACTTTTGGAAGCCTTCTAAATCTAATGCAACAAAAGGTCAGGATTATTTTTGGGGCTCATGAAGGAACCAGCAAAATATCAGGCAAGTTGCTATGTTGAGGAGGAATATGAGAACACACATTGACTTGCCAAATCAACATTTTGATGTCATAATTGTTTTTAAAAAAAATAATGACTAACATTTATGTTTGACGTGTTTTCAGGTAGCCCAGTATCTTCTGGACAGGAGCTTTGTTCTTGACGAAGAAAGCATGTACGAAGCCTCACTCAGAATTGAGCCTAAAGTGTCCAACTGATGGGGAAGGTGGTGCTTCACATTTTCTTTTCTCTGTTAATATTACACATAAGTTCACATACACATTGACCATTGTATAGCTGTACATGTTTAAGATATTTGCTCTTCTGTACAGTAGACGTTTAAAGTTGTTTGATGACACAAAACATTTTGGTGTATTCTTTTTTGTTTGTTTGTTGCCATGATGACACCTGCTTTAAATACTTTTTTATTTTTAAGTAATTCAAGAATAATAATAATAGAGGTCACTGTAGTTGCATGCAACTGTCTTCTTGGTGACCAATGACATTATTTTGCATCATACAATACTGTGTCGAATTTGCACTTTCCGAGCACTAATGCTGCTGGCCGTTGTTTTCTAGTCTTGACTTTTATTGATCATTGACGTTCTCTGCAACCAATGTAGCATTGTATAAATGAATTGCATATAATCAGGTAAAAGAGCCCAGAGGAAATATAAGCTAACTGTATTTTAAAAGGGGAAACAGTGATCAGTGGAAATGACAGCAAGCTATCCAAAGCATAAGTCTCTCTGTGCTTCCCAAACCAAAAAATATGAGGTATTTGTTATTAATTTCTGCTCAGAAGACAGGGGTTCCCAGCTGTTTTGTACTAGTTTCACAGTTTTCGTGTTCATATTTTATGTTGTGAAGCAACCCAATGGGACCAAGAAATTATGAAGAGAGCGCAAAATGATGTCTCACATGGTCATTCTATGGTTATATAAAACAATGAACCTGTTTTTCTTAAGCCCTATTAATATAGAAATGGGTGTATGTCTTTGTCCCCTTCTTCTGAAACTATCATTACCTCATTGGTTTTGTTGAGTCAGAGAAACACTTTGTTTTATTTTTGATCGTTTTCTTGTTGTTTCTAACAAAACTAATGACAGTTTTACCAGCAAAGGTTTTGCTTATGTATAGGGTCAAAGTTACGCGTGTGCAGAATACCAAGAGGGCCGAGCACAAAACCTTGTGGGACTCCAGCGGTGCAAACTGGGGGAGGTGTATCTTCATATTTGAGTAGGTAATGTGTTTGAGAGTGTGATCCTCAGGCCAAGAAAGCTTGCTGTGTAGATAATTAACTTTGAAAACCATCAACACTTTAATGTAAAGTAGCACCTGGTAAAAATGGTTAAAAAAAACTTTACAGGATGTAACTGAAAAATACTGGACAAGAGAGAAAAAATTAATTCAAAATTAAACATTTTTCTTTCTTTTCTTTATTTCTTTGACACAGTTTTGTTGTCCAGTAATTGTTCTAAGGGCTTATATAATGGTCCTACACCTGAGGGTTAGGAACCTCAGCATAACCCTAAAATTGACTCAATTTGTATCAATAAACGGCTAATTATATTGTTGCCTGTCATCACGAGATTCCCAAAATCAGTCAAGACCACTCAAATCAATTCAAAGTGACAAATTGTAGAGATCAAAATGTATTAATTTTTTTTTAATTTGCGTGATTTGGTTGACACATTTAAGATTTTGTTACATCTACAGTTTGACACTATGGTACAGTTTGCTTGAATTTCCTTTACAACTCATAATAAAAGAACACAAGCGATTTTAAGTGTTGTACCTTCAAGTTTGGGTTCTACTTCTAGAGTAAAAGGTTGTTGCTCTCCTGTAATTAAAAGACAATCTGTCCTTGCTGTTCCAGTGATTGTGGAACGTGACTGTATATCACTCTGTTATATGCATTGCTGTTAAAAACTATGATAAATTGTATGTGAATGACCTCTGCCTGCAGCATCCAAACACTATTTTTGTAGTAGTATAAGAGGGAGTGACCTGCTCTTTATATGAACATGGGAAAGTATTTTGTACTTTGTTGTTAATTCACTTCAACGAGATGTGCTGTACATTTTGTACATGCAATCTGGCATATTTCTCAACGTGGAACAGTGTAATCCTTTCAAAAACAAGATGTATCTTAAGCTCAATACAAAATGCTACAACAGTGTGGTGTTGATAACCATGACTTAGAGGTAGGACACAACTTCAAAGTGTTTTGCATTTATACTGTAATCCTGTTTATAATCATTTCTGTTAGCAGGAATATAGTAACGTAGTGATTATTCTGTGAATATTTGTATGTATTTTTACTATGTATGTACAGTACACTTTTGAGGCTAATGTAGTAGGCATGCAACACCTTCACAAACAGAATAAAACTATTTACTTATACTGTATACACTTATACATGCACATAATCTTATGAGGTATTTAAACGAATAAACATTTTGCTGTTAGCAATACCCAGTGGTATGAAAATTATCTTTCAACCCTCTTGTTTCCACAACTAAAGAAATATTCCCAGTTTTGTAAGAAAAATAAGAAGAAAAGAGATGAAAGTGAAAATAACAGCAAATAAACAAAAATATGTTTCCCAGTTACCTCTTGCTAATAAATCCATTTTATCTCAGGAGCATTTTGTCTCAAGTGTTTTTGTAGACTATGAATTGACATTATGCACAATAAATTTGAAATACCCATAGAAAGGGTATTTTGACTGTTGGTGCTTTGTGTGCAGAAGCAAGAATACAAATAACAGAGAAAATGGATAGCAACCCAGATGTAAAAATTCAGTTTAAATCATGTACAAAAAAATTTACTTGTTGCATGTTTAATCACATGATGGGACAAATACAGTTTGGACTATTGGAGGCATATTTTAAAAAAGAATATTATTTTTAAAAAGAAGTTGAATTGCATTTATTCTATTAACTTTTACTATAAATTACTCAATGGAAGTGAAGTATTTTTTTTATCATTCTTAATGCAAACATTTCATGCATTTATCATACTTTGATTTTACTTATTTAAAAAAATATATATATTGATTATTTTAGTTAATAAGCAAACTGGCCTCTTCAAACCGAGTTAACACATCAGGTTTAACAGAGTAAGCTAGAATTAAGATAAACTGTTTTGTCAGGATAAACACACTAGTTTCATGTCTGGGGATGGCAGTGGAATCCAGCTTTTGCTGCACATTTCTGTGTACTACGTTGAGGTTGAGTCAAGTGAACTGGACTTCTTTACTTTTTTAGCATCTCAGTTTAAAAGCTTTACTCAGTTGAAAGCTGATGCATTTTCAAAAATCCAAAACAAAGTCCAGGTGAGTTTGATTCAACTTTCTCAGATAACCTGGATGACTCAAAACTACTAGCATAATTCATTCACTTATTTGTTTCTTCTGAGCGTTTATTCCTGAGTAGGTTGCAGGGAGCTGGTGCCTATCTCCAGCAGCCTTTGAGTGAGAGGTGGAACACCTGGGACAAGTCACCTATTCATCACAGGGTCACGTAGAGGCAAACCTAAAATGCATGTTTTGGGCTGGTGGGATGAAACCGCAGTACCTATAAAATACCTATCCAGGCACTGGGGGGACTTGTATGGAAACCCATTCCCGACATTCAAAAAAAAATATTATCTCATTATTATGACAATGCTATCTCATAATTATGAGATAGCTAAGTCAAAATTATGATATACTTAGTCATAATTATGAGATAGGATCTCATTATAATGAGATAGCTAAGTCATAATTATGAGATAATATTTTTTTTATTTGAGTGGCGGGAATGGGCTAAGACTTGCCATCACCAGGCAAAAAGGCCATAGCCTGGCTTGGAACCTGCAACCTTATTGCTGCAAGGCAACAGTGCATCGCCATGCAACCTACTCAGTATTCTTGATGTATAAACGCCATAAAGTATAACTTAGAGTTGTTTTAATTCGGCATAAAAACGTCTTTAATCTTGTAGCGGTTCTCGTGGGGGGTTTGTTTTAAACTTTGACCCTGGTGTCAGCAAATAATTATGCAATTATTCTGTCAGAAATATGAAGCTCTGACAGAAGTGTGAAATATTTTCTACTGATTTCTGTATTACATTTTGAAATTAGATTTTATTTTTTCCATATTTATTTAATTGGCAGTTATCAATATTGAGATTGTCCCCAGTCTGGTCAGAACTAGTCTCTCTTTCTCTTAACTATGGTCATTCAAAAGATCAGCGCTACCACTTTAATCGCGAATCATTCGGGGTTTTTTTTCTCTCATCATATTTAATTCATAATTTCAAAGTAATGGCGTTCGCTGCCTGGTTTCTACCTAGCAACCCATCTTTCATTTTCACCTCAGTCCTCTGATTGGTGCTAAATTCCTCCAGCAGCGTGACGCGATGAGGGCTTATTGTTTGGCCCGTGCGGCTCTGACCGTGCAGCAGTTCATGTGACTGCTTCGTCTGTTTCCACCAAAGACTGTATACCGACACTACCGACTCAAACACTTGCCAGAAAACATGCCGAGGCTCTGGCTGCTGTTGAGTTTTGCTGCTGTAACTTCTGCCTTTTACCTGACCGAGCAAGGTGAGCTGAAGAGGCTTTTGTGTTTCACTTTCATATTCCTGCTGTAACTAAAACTATTCTGTTATCCTTTCAGACGAGTTTCACTTCAAGTCATGGCTAGCACAGGTCGGTTTATTTTAGTTTATCTAACATAAATGTGAAGAAAAATCACTTTTATAGTCATGACAGCTTTGAAGTTAACGCTTTAATTCCGTTCTAGAACAACAAGGTGTACAGCATGAAGGAGTACTACCAGAGGCTGCAGACATTCACAGAGAATAAGAGGAGAATTGACAAACACAATGAAGGAAATCATTCTTTCACCAGTAGGAGCTTTTTGCATTTTGTCTTTGTTTTTATTTCAATCATAAGACTTCTATAATGTGTTATCTATTGTCTCCCTGCAGTGGAACTGAACCAGTTTTCTGATATGACGTTCAGTGAGTTTAGAAGAACTTTCCTGTTGTCTGAGCCACAGGTATAAAATGTCAACAAGGAGCTGCTTACAGGAAATTATGAGCTGTGATTTTTTAAAAAGACGTTAAAAATCTTTTTTTAATTATTTTTTTGCAGAACTGCTCTGCTACTAAGGGAAATTACCTTGGCAGCAATGGGCCACCAGACTCCATTGACTGGAGGAAGAAAGGGAACTACATAACACCTGTGAAGAACCAGGTGAAGGTTTAACACAATAATCATTTTATGGATCTCAAAGGTCATGGATCATGTGCTTGACAGGTTTGTGTTTTAATGAGGTATTTGCAAGGGTTCTAACATACAGTTTTGATAAAGAATTTTAGAGTGTAACTGAAACTGGCAACAGTACAAAAACATCAGGAAGTGAAATACTTGAGAAATATTTTGAGGATATGAGCCTTGTTTACTGTTCCTTTGCCACCAATGTAAAGCTATAGAAAATCTTGAAGACAAAATTTGTAATTTTTCAAATTAGATTTTGGCTAATGTGTTAGAACCCAGGGATCAATGCTCTAAAAACATGTTTACACTGGACTGTTCACATTATTAGTGCAAAAACAGGTAACAATAATCCAAAACACAGAGCTGATAGGTGACAGAAATATAGCTGCTAACTTACCAGCAGCCAAACAGGTGTAACTAAAGTGTAACCTAGGGGTTTAAATAACATTTTGTGTGTTGAAAGATAAGTACCAGATATAAGCCTAACTGTTAAAGCCATTCTATGCAACTTTTTCATTTATTTTCATATTTTTTAAATCATTTTCTTGAGCCAGTATGTACTAAAATGACTCTTTACAGGGTTAATGAAATGTCACGCAGACCCTCACCGCTCTCTGTGGCCAGAATACCGCACTTGCAACTTCAGAGTGGCGGTCTGTCCCTGTTGGAGCTGACATGCCTGGTGCTGCAGTATGCTTCCAGCATGTTTTCCTGCATGTTTTAGATCATGAACACAGCTGATTTGTTTGATTTAGTGATGAACTGCTCCTGTAGACACTAATGAAGGCTGAGGAGACGTTTCAGCAGTTTGATTAAGGTGTTAAAAAAACTAACGCACAGCAAGGAGATACGTTTTACTTTAGTCTTTACTAACGAACACTCCTCCTTCTCCTTAATATTAACACATGAGGACAAAAAGAAAGATTAATATTTTTAAGGCTTCATTAAGATAAGGAGGCTAAAATATTCTTTTCTAAATGGCTAAAAATAACAAAAGTGCAGTACCAGCTTTCAGACACTAGAGGGCCAAAACTCCCCAACTTCCCTTTTCTAAATGCTGTTGGAAACAAGAGTGTTGTTCTGTTTGATGCCAGCAGAGGGCGCACATTCCCCATTGTTTCAAGGCAACAATACTTAGCAATTGAAAAAAATAGAGGAAATTTTTCTACTTACTCTTTTAACTTTATAAATCCAGTTCCTTTAGGGGGTGCTAAACGCAAGCCAAAACTGCTTTGTATCCCTTTAGATGATCCAACCTGCATTGTTTTTTTTTTCTGAAAAATTATTCTTTTAATCTTTTTGTTTATATCCCAGGGAGGTTGTGGTAGCTGCTGGACGTTTTCCACCACAGGCTGTTTGGAGTCCGTCACTGCCATAGCCACGGGAAAGCTCGTACCACTGGTGAAATATTTTCACTTCGTTATCAAAAGTGCTGCTCTTGCACATATAAATAGACCAAAACCATGAAACAAATATGGTTTACTGTAATGTTAAACGTTTTCTCATGTTCCTCAGTCAGAACAACAGCTGGTAGACTGTGCTCAGGATTTTAACAACCATGGATGTAATGGGTGAGAGACAAACGTGTTCTTATGCTTCTTTTGATCATATTCTTAACACTGATGTCATAATTTTAAAGTTATGTCTTTATGCACCCTTCAGTGGTCTTCCCAGCCAGGCATTTGAGTACATCATGTACAACAAAGGACTAATGACAGAACATCACTACCCATACACAGCTGTGGTAACTAATGGTCCTAAAACAAAATATGAAATAAAAGTGATTTTTATTTTGACTTCATGGAGCTTTTCTTATTCTTCTTATTATTTTTTTTTTAAATAGGATGGTATTTGCACGTACAACCCAAAACTGGCTGCTGCTTTTGTGAAGGAAGTTATGAACATAACAGCTGTAAGTTAATAGCTGATCAAAGTAGAATAATTTATAAAAAGGTAGAATGACCTGAGTTGTTTTAACTGTTTTCAGTATGATGAGATGGGGCTGGTCGATGCTGTCGGCACACACAATCCGGTCAGCTTTGCCTTTGAGGTGACCGAAGATTTCATGCATTACAAGCAGGGTGTGTACACCAGGTGAGATTTAACATTTCTAAATGCAACAACGATGCGTTTTATAATAATTTCCAACAAATAAAAAAAAAACTTTGATCCCTGCTGTTAAAAAGAATTATTTTCTATTTGACTTGAAACACTTGAAAGTCTAGTATGAAAGTCCTGTTTGCAAAACCACAAAAAGCTTTTCTGTTTTAGTGAAAAATTTTATTTTTATAGGTTCAGTTCCTCATTCCGTATAAGAATGATCATGCATATAAAGTTACATGTGACTTGCTTTTCTTCCTGTTTTCAGTACTGCATGTCACAACACCACAGACAAGGTGAACCACGCCGTGTTGGCTGTTGGTTATGGAGCAGAGAACAGCACCCCTTACTGGATAGTGAAGAATTCATGGGGACCTAGCTGGGGCACCGATGGGTAGATTTTAAAAAAAATATTTATTAAATTTATGAAAAATATAAATAAATGCTTTTGAATCAAAAACACTCATTTTGGTGATTTCTCCTCACAGATATTTCCTCATTGAACGTGGGAAAAACATGTGCGGACTCGCTGCCTGTGCATCTTTCCCGGTGGTCTGAGACTTTTTTATATCTTTTTTTACAAAAAGAACCTCAAGGGAAATATAACACATTTTTAATCTACGAACAACGAGCCATGCAAAAGAAAAAAAAATCTTAATTTCCTATTTTTTGTCTTGTGAATGCTTGCTCCAGAGATTAAGTTTTAACCTCTGCTAATCAGATTTTAATGATAGATTGATTTGTATCAAGAATATTCAAAATGATTATTTTAATGTTAAATCCTCTGGTATCAAATTGACAAATAAAATATAATAAACATGTTTGTTTGAGTCTTTAATTGCAACTGTACCACTGACACTTGCATTTTGCTCAGATGAAATGAACGTGATATTTTACAAGAAAGTTTCAAATTCACCAAATTTTGAAGTCTTTGCCCCTGAATTTTCATTTCTTTGCAGCTTGTGGGAACTAAAACCCTTAAATGAAGGCTGAAAATCTGTGGTCTTTAGTTTTGTTGCAGAAAAAAGACCAATGACCAGTCTGACACATTAACCCTATAACCTCTAGTTTATTATTTTGGAATTTTATTTTTAATCATACTGCATACCTAAAAAGATTAAATATGAATAATTTCCCATTTCGTCTTGTTTTTGATAGATTACAAATACAAACTTTAGTTTGATATATATATAAAAAAAATTAACGATATTTTAAAGTTTGCTTGAAGTCAGCTCGCTGATTTTAGTGTTTAAACGAGTGATAACCTACAACAATTTAAATTCAAGAATAATTCAGCTCATTTCATTTACTTTTTCAGTGCATTTCCATGCAGGCAGAGCAACAGATGCCACGTTCTCTTTTAAACTACATTTCCCAGAATTCTTTGTTACTCTGCGTCGACCAATGAGGAGTGACCTTGTTGAATAGGCGCAAAGTCTGTTTGTGTAAATCGGAGCCAGCATAGATATGACACTGTGGCTACACAGGCTTTGACGAAATGTAATCAACCTTAGCGAGTCACGAGCCAGCGGCAGGACAAAAACCATCGTCTCACTCTTTGTCGCGTCATTAGAGTAATGCTAAAGAAACGGGTCGTAACTTCAGGAACAGCAGAGCTTGCAGCTTGTCGGCTAAAGCTAGCTCAGCTTCTACTCAACAATGTCCAGTCTTCCACAAAATAACTTGAAAGAACAGCTGGCGAGGCACAATAATGCTGCTCAAAGCAAGTTATCACTGGCTAAACCCAAAACGGGGTGAGTCAAGTCAACTTACGACAGCACAAAAACTAGCTAACACAGTTAGCTAGTTAGCAGTGTGCTATTAGCAGTACAGCCTGATTATGATACTGAACATTTTACTGGTACCTGTTGTTGTTTATAGTGGTGTTTTCCTGCTCCAACACACGTGTTTCAGTAGTTGGAATTACCCGTTTAGCGTGTCATCAAATCAGGTGTTTGTTCAAAGTAAATGTTTTTTGTTTGTTTATTAAATGGTATTTAAGTTATCATGTAACAAACAATATCTGAGTTAATCAATAAGTCTTCCATCGACTGTAGTGTTTTTCTTTTTGACTTCGTCATTTTTAATTATATCATCGAATCAGGTGTGTTGAAGCAGAGAAACCTCCAAATTATATAGGATGGTGGCCCTCGAGGACCAGGATGGGACACTGCAGCTATAAATTATAATTCTCAATACCCAGAATGAATTTTATAACTTGGAATAAATATATTGGAGTCATTGCTCAGGTGGCCATATGTGCTGCTATTTGATACATTTGTACTTCCCCCGAATGCCATGTTTTGTGTGGCAAAAATAAAAAATTGTGACTTGAAAACTGTTTTTTTATGGCTATTTTGCACATATTTATGACAGATATAGGTCAGTCGATTTGGGATTTTTAAGGCCAATACTGCAAATATGAGCAGCAAGTAGTGTTTTTTAACACTACTTGCTGCTCATATCTGCAATGCTGAAAACGGTGGCAGTGATTTAAACACATTAAACACATTTCTTGAGTAAAGCCAGGCACTAGTTTTCTAATAAATGTATAGTCAAAATTGCTTTTATTTTCCCTTTTCTGTGCAACTTTTTGCACTTGTGAAGAGCATTGTTGAACTTGGAAAGGAAGAAATGTAACAGAGTTGTGCTGCCCACAGACATGCCTTTTAATGTGTTTATTATGCTCAGGTGTGGGTGATAGATTTAAAATTACAGCAAATAATTAGCACAATAAGTTGACCTAGACTGAGTAAAACACAAACACTTTTTCCATGTATCTTCACTTTGTCGTTTTTTTGTGTTATATGTTTTTTTGCAGACCCTTCTCGTTCAAAAAGAAATCAACATCCGGTACAACAAAAGTGGAATTCCCAACCAAGGTAATCAGCTCAAGTGTTTTGGCAAACAGGAACGTCAATGTCGCTCAGAACAATTTGGTAACTGAACATTCTTTGGCATTTTTAAACAAGCTTGAAAGATCTCAAAAGTCCAAAATCAACAGCTTCTTCCCTGTAAGTTCAAAATGCAAGTCAGACTCCACCGCCTCAGCAGGTAACTCCTCTTCATCATGCCGGACTCCTATAGAAAAGTCAGATAGTAAGATGAGTCCAGCTCCAACTGGCGATCGGATCAGTTCCACAGATCTGGATGCATCCGTGTTCCCATTGGATGACTGGGATGATTTTGATGACTTTGAAAGCCCAGTCAAAGCTAAAAACGACTCTTTCAGCTCTGACAAATCAGGGAAGATCACCAGACTGCCGTCATCTGCTGATGAGGAATTCACAGAGAAGCAAAGCTCTGACGCTTTGCTTGAGAAATCAGGATTAAACAAGGATGGGGACCGGATTTGCACGAAGACAGATGAAATAGAGGAAAGTGTCAACAGAAAAGCTGCTTCACCTGAAACCAGTTTGTTTCAAGAACCATCAGAGTTAAGGGTGGAAGACTCTCCCGTTAGAAGGACCAGAAGACGATGTCCTCCTCGACATGTAACGTCTGTCTTGAGTGACAGTGATGAGGATGTCGACGCCATGTTTGAAACTTCTCAAGATAAAACAAGTAAATGATTGGTTGATTTATTATATTTCAAAATGGGGAAATGGATTCTTAAATAAAAAAAACTGAATTAAAACAACAAAAGTTATGAAAAGTTTCTCTTTCAATCAGATGAAAAGAAAAAAAGGTTAGACCCAAAGGTGATAGAGCTTAACGATGACTCGGAGCCTGAAGGTGACCTGGATTACATTCCTCCTTCGCCCGTCCCAGAGGAGACTTCTGACTCCGTGTCAGCAGTGGACACGAGGTTGGTGTTTTCACCACGTTATTTATCAGCTGTTTGTTTTCAGTTTCATTTGTACAAGAAATCTCTGCTTGGGACATTGGAAAGTTGTTTATTTTTTTGCTTGAGTTGACAGAAAAATGGTGAAACTGTGGAGTTATTTAAATATCTAGTGCTTTAGAATTAGCATAGAAACGAATAAATCTTTGCTATTGGTTACAAATCAATAAAAACAGGACTTAAGAAGTCATACAAAACAGATTACCCAATAAATTCAGTCAGTTGATCTCTATTCAGTAAAAAAAAGTGTTCATACTTTTTGTAGAAACTGATATAATTGCATAATTTACTATTGAGCTGTGTGACGTTAAACAGTCATCCCAGAATTCCCCGTTTCTGTGTAGTAACTTGTATCCAGCTGTATTAATTCAGCAGGAAGTAACTTTAATTTCCTTCAAACAGAATAAAATCAGATGATTCTCAAAGTAGAGACGTTCCTCTCCTGGTCAACAGCTCGGCCACTTCTCTACCTAAACCTTCTGATGACCACTCAAAAGACAAAACGAGTACGTTTTCCCTCTAAGCTTTCATTTTTCAAATGCACAAAGTCGTTTTCATTATTCTGAGACGTTTTACCTCGGCTCTTTTGAATCTTTCTGTTACTGTTGCAGGGGACCAACTCTTCAGTCTAATGGAGTCCATTTGTTCTCTGGTTGATTCCATCCCTGAACATGAACTGATTGCTTTGTCCTGTGGGGATGAACTTTTGCTGAAGAGAGCTCAGAGGTTTGCTCATTAATTTTATTATTTTTGTTGTATATCATTTAAATCTGACCTGTGCCGTCTTTTATCGTCCAACAGGAAAAGGATTCTTGCCTCAGGTGCTGACTCTTTGTTTAGGATGCAGCAGCCAGACAGCACCGTGCTTTCTGAGCCAAGCTTTAAAGAAACCTCTTCTACCTGCGGCACCCCCAACAGCTCTGTGCCTTTTGACTCCAAGAAGTTTCTACAGACCAGAAGGTCCTCGGTCATCTCTGTGGACTCTGACATTGATTTTTCAGGCGGAACTAATTTAAAGCCCTGGAACAGCAAGCATAGCAGGACAATATCTGTGGAAAATGAGAGCATGTGTGACTCTCCATCAGCCCACAGCCTCACAAAACCAACTTTCAGTCATTTTGAGGAAACCACTTATGAAAGTGATCCAGATCTCTCCTCCTCACCCAAGAAGTCAGAAGCTGTTTTGCAAAACTCCTCTAAACCCCACACAGCTGCAGCTGAGGCCGATGTTGACGACTTTTACAACGATGACTTTGACATAGACGACTTCAATGATTCTGACATCCCCGATTACTTTGATGAACCTTCAGCTTCATCCGTTTCGAGCCAAAACTTGAGCAGCGCTGTGTCCACTAGAGTGACAGGAGGAGGACCAAACAAGCCCACATGGGGGAATAAACCAGCGACTCCTGTTTCTGCTCCGAAACCTGCAAAAATATACTCCCCAGGTAAGTCGAATAGTTACACACATCTGAATTTACACGAGGAACTAAAGATCTCTCAACTAAACACGTAGAACAGTTTGGCCACTAGATGGCAGCATACTGAACGAAATAAGTGTATTTTTAGTGTTGGGTCATTTGATCCTGAAGCCGATTTAGTTTTCTAAGGGTTTAATATTTAAAAGTTATTTGTCTTATTTTATTTTTGCAGAGCCTACTTTCAAAAACCCGGCTCACGATCGCTTCAGAGGCTTCAACTTCCCTTATTCACAAGAGATGATGAAGATATTTCACAAGCGCTTTGGACTTCATCAGTTCAGATTTAATCAGCTAGAAGCCATAAATGCTACTCTTCAGGGAGAAGACACATTTGTGTTGATGCCCACAGGTTGGTTGGTTGGTGGAGGCAGACATCTTTTATATTCAGATGAAAAGTGAAAGGAAACTTGTATTTTTTTAGGTGGCGGTAAAAGTTTGTGCTACCAGCTGCCTGCCTGTGTCTCACCTGGAGTCACCGTTGTTGTTTCCCCTCTTAAATCGCTAATCGTGGACCAGATCCAGAAACTCACCGCCCTGGATGTGAGTGTGTTTGTTGTGACTGCTTGGATTGATTAGTGTAGGGTTTTAATCATCTGTGAGAATGTGCTTTGGGGCTATTCTGTTGTTTTATAATCTAAAAAGAGAAACCAGTGAGAATATGGAGTTGCATTTCAGATTCCTGCAACAAGTCTGTCTGGTGATAAAAGTGACAGCGAAGCAGCACGGATTTACATGCAACTCTCCAGGAAAGACCCCATAGTCAAACTGCTGTACGCCACACCTGAGAAGGTGCGTTTGTGTGATTTGTGCTTTGAAAATGTAGGCGTGTTTTGTTTTCTAGTACATTGTAACAGTATCTAAGACGTTTTTTTTTCTTTAAGGTGAGTGCGAGCAACAGGCTCATTTCTGCCCTGCAGAACCTGTATGAGCGAAGCCTTCTGGCTCGTTTTGTCATAGATGAGGCTCACTGCGTCAGCCAGGTGTGTTACTCTTCTTTAATTTGCAGAAAATGCTTTTAGGTTTGTGTTTTCAGTGGTTTCTAAGAGTCATCCCAGCTTCTTAACTGTTTCAGTGGGGCCATGATTTCCGTCCAGACTACAAGAAGCTGCACGAACTGCGTCAGAAGTTCCCCAAAGTGCCGATGATGGCTCTGACCGCCACCGCCACCCCCCGTGTGCAGAAGGACATCCTCAGTCAGCTAAACATGACTCGGCCACTCGTG
>SSNS01000201.1:836404-872902 GCA_006937985.1 Aphyosemion australe | reverse complement strand
TATGTGTTCACTTTTGCGCCATTTCATTCCTAACAGAGCTCAGATGGCCGTCTGCATCTGCTCACTGTTCTGTTGTTTTCAGATTTACAATGAGCTTCAACAGAGTGAACCTCAAGTACGCCGTGCAGCCCAAGAAACCCAAAAAGGTTGACGAGGACTGCATCGGCTGGATCAAGAAGCACTACCCGCGTAAAGATCTTTCTGTTAATTACACGTATCCAGAAATGTCATGCAACTTAAAATCTCCACATACGCTTTAAAGTTTTTACACAAAAATCTTGTTTCCATGCTAATAAGCAATGTGCTGAAACAATGATGGTAACATTGTAAGTATTTTCCGCTGCAGGAGTGTTTTTTCACTGCTTTGGTGTTTTTGTGTGTGACAGGCGACTCCGGTATCGTGTACTGCCTGTCTCGTAACGACTGTGATGCCATGGCAGAGAGTCTGCAGAGAGCAGGGATTCTGGCTCTGTCGTACCACGCAGGACTGCGTGATGGAGAAAGGGAGCATGTGCAGACCAAATGGATCAATCAAGATGGCTGCCAGGTCAGGTCACACCTTTCATGCTAAATAAGAGGGTTAAAACTACAAATCACGCTGGTTTTGTTTTTCAGGTCATCTGTGCCACCATAGCCTTCGGTATGGGTATCGACAAGCCGGATGTGCGCTACGTGATCCACGCCAGTCTTCCTAAATCAGTGGAGGGCTACTATCAGGAGTCGGGAAGAGCTGGCAGAGATGGAGAGGTCTCTCACTGCATCCTGTTTTACTCCTACGCCGACGTCCACCGCATCAAGAGAATCATCAGCAGTATGTGGCGGGAATATCAATTATCCTGGTTGCACCCAAAATTATTGTGGTTAATCCAGGTTATTTTATGGATTACAGACAATCGAGACTGAGTTTAATTATAAAATAATTATTGTTTTTTAAGTTTCCTTTCTTTCTCCTCTCAGTGGACAAAGAAGGCGACAGACACACCAAAACGACTCACTACAACAACCTCCACAGTATGGTGCACTTCTGCGAGGATGTGATGGAGTGCAGAAGAATTCAGCTGCTGGCGTACTTTGGCGAGCTGAAGTTCAACAGGAACTTCTGTAAAGAGCATCCAGACGTCACCTGTGACAACTGTGCCAAACCGAACGTAGGAATCTTTGTTTCTCTCTTTGTTAAACTAACTCCATCGACGGACGGCGGTAAGGTTTGAATGTGCTTTATTTACGCAGCAATACAAGATGAGGGATGTGACTGAAGATGTGAAGAAGATCGTGAGGTTCGTCCAGGAGAACTGTGAGAAAGTCGGAGCGAGGTTTGGCAGGACGGCTCAGCAGAACCGCCTGACCCTGAACATGCTTGTGGACATCTTTATCGGTGAGCACACGCTGTCGTCTCTCACAGCATGTTTACGTTCCGTGTGTCCGAGCTGTTCTCATGTTGGGGAACCATCTTTTTTTTTCTTGTTCCAGGGTCTAAATCTGCCAAGGTCCAGACAGGAATGTTTGGGATGGGAGCAGCGTACTCTCGACACAATGCGGACCGCCTTTTTAAGAAACTGGTTATTGATAACGTCCTGGCTGAGGACCTCTACGTCACTAACCACGGCCAAACTGTGGTTTACATCTCCGCCGGACCGAAAGCCATGAACATTCTGTCTGGTCACATGCAGGTAACAAAGATCACAGCCTGGTATGTGTTGGCTCAAGTGTTGATGAAAACATTTAACTAGCTGGATGTGGTCACGTCCAGGTGGAGTTCTGTGAGACTGAGAGTGCGTCCAGCATCAGGAAGCACAAAGCTGTCACCAAGAGCATCTCAAAGAGGGAGCAGATGGTTCAGGAGTGTCTGACGGAGCTGATTGATCGGTGCAAGCAGCTGGGCAAAGCGTTCGGGCTTCACTACTACAACATCTTCTCCACCGCCACCATGAAGAAGATTGCTGGTAAAACTACAACCAAGATCAAAGCTTGTAGAACCTGACAGTGAGCTGTATGTTAGGGCTTTGTTTTTGGTCCCACAGAGAGACTTTCCTCCGACCCTGAAGTCCTTCTACAGATCGACGGTGTGACTGAGGACAAACTGGAGAAGTATGGAGCTGAAGTCATGCAGGTGCTGCAGAAATACTCAGAGTGGCAGCTTCCTGGTAGGCACTAAAGAACGTTCTGATGTTATTCTTTAGTTCTGTGATATTAAAGTTTAATCATTTCTGCAGAAGAAGAGCAGGCTGCGACCTCAGGAAACGAGTGGATAGACACGGCACAAGGCCGCTCGCATGACGACGGGGACGATTCAGAGTCCTCTTCCTATTTCTGCAATCAGACTGCTCGGGGACAAAAGAGAAAGAAAGCTCCGTTCTTCAAGTATTCTAAGAAGAGAAAAGGATACAGCAGCTCAGGCTCCACTGCTAGAGGGTGTGTAGAGGCTGTTATTTTGTTAAGAACATGTGTTGTCATTCCTAAAATGATCTGACCTGTATTTTTCTTTTTGTTGTGGTTGTAGTCGAGGCTACAGCAGCAACAGGTCGTGGTCCTCCAGCTCCAGAGGTGGAGCTCACAGCGCGGGTCAAGGGTCTGGGAGTTCTGTGGGGAACACGGGCAGGAGACCAGGATTCATGTCTGTCCCCACACCTCAGCGGCCCTTTTTAAAGCCTTCCTTCTCACACATGAGCTGAGGGCCGCTCCAGCTCGGACCTGAACCTTTTCCAGTTAGATGCCAACTTTAGCTAAATATTTAGCAGTTTGCTGCTGAAATTGTAAGTTGAATTGTTCGTGCAGCTGTTGTACAGTTCTACTGTTGTATGTTGTGTGAAATGTAAAAATGTCTTAATTTTTGTATATTAAAGTTAAGGAATTCATGATGGTTTCTCCTGCTGGTCTGCATTTATTTGAGGGAAAAGACGATGTTAATGTGAATAAAGAACATAACAGTCATATTTTTTTATTTAATGTTTATTTCAAGTTTGAATAGTTTGTCTTTAATGGCACCAGTTTACAAGGGACTATAGGAGAGAAACAATGTTTTATACTGACTTCCACAGAAGGTTGCCTACAGTCCAAACGAGGGTCTGGAATGGATCGGACTGAACAAGAACGGGATTTGGCACGTGGATCTATGTAGATAAATATATATTTGTATATTTAACATAATTAAAGAGTAATCTCCAATTCAAGGATAAAACAAAGACAACATAACCACCAGACATGGAGATGCATATGCACTTTTTAAGGTGAAAGCAACATGATGTGAGGATCTACTGGGAGAAAAAGCAGGATAAGATGTCTTCAGATGAAATTTTCATCAACCCAGTAATGCAACAACTCCCATCTGCAAAAATTATATATTAGATATCCAATATTAAACCTGTGAACTGTCTTTGTCAGTTCTTAGTTCACATAAATAGAAATGAGTAAACTTCAATTCCAATTTATGTTTCTGAGGTGATAAAAGTTCAAAAACAAATACAGCAATAAATTAAATTGCAAGATACCTTATTAAAATATTTCTGAAGGAGCTTGGGGTCACATTAAGTCATACAGGTGTTTCTCTTTATGATTCAACTTCCTGTATATTTAAATAATTAAACTGAAACTAATTGTGCATCTTCCAGTGTGAAAATATTAATGATTTTAAATCCTAAACAACACTTAAATTAAAAGTTTCACATCTGGCCAAAACTTTAGTTATCTCCTGTTGGGAAACTGACAAAAGTAACTTGACATGTAAACATGACCAAAACAAGAAAAATGCACATGTTATGGTTTATCCCAGAAAACCTTTCCAAAAGAAACTAAGACAGAGGTTTGGGGTGTTCAGTACATTTTCAAACATTTGCCTCACATGTAAAGATTCAGAGATCTGTTGCAGAAAAGGATGCTTCTGTTTTTTCTCTGTAGACACTTTGGTAATTGTAGGTAAGGGTGCAGGCACAAGGAGCAAAATGTCACTTAATGAATAAGCAGGAAAGAAGCTAAAACAAACATTTACATGAGAGGTCTCAAATGAAAGATTTTCAAAATAAAATGCTTTTAATGAAAGCTGTGGTCACATTATTGTCAGTGCACAGCAGCAGTTCAGCAGCTGTTTCCTTTTTTCGTTCTTAGAAATGCAACGAACAGATGTGAACGATCAAACATTATTCAACAGTTTATCTTAACATACACGTTTGTAAATCACACCTTTTTGCTCTTACAGCTGGTTATTGCTCATTGAATAATGCTGCCGTTTGTTAAAAAAAAATGTTGCATGTTCAGAGAGAGACCGCTGAAGCTACATAGTGCTGATCGAGATCAGAAAAACGCCTTCAGGAAATGTCCAACACATCAGCTCGACTCAGCTGAGGAGTCGCGTTAACCTCAGTGAAGAAATGTGATCCATGACCCTAAAAAAACACGAACCATACTCCAAAATGTGCTTTAGGTTTGCATTTGCTTTTTTACTGAATGTGATTATTTTAGAGTCCCTGCACCAAATGCATGCAGGTTTCCTGCCCGTGTAGCTCCATTGGTTTTGAGATTTCTTTCTGCATGCTGACCGTACCAGAGAGGTTTGTGAGCGATAATGAGCTACAGCAGTGGATCCAGCCACAACGCCCAAGTGTGTGCTACTCTGTGGTTAGAATACAACTTCTCCAGGAGTGGATGCACTCAGATTACACAGGAGCAAACTGAAAAGTAGCATGATCAGGCCGTCAGTGAGCAGCTGCACGGGGGTTAAAAAAAGCTGTACAGTTCCCCATTTAAAAGCTGCATTTGAAATCCTTCAGTCCTTTGTGCCTTTTGTTTGTAACGCACCCAAAAACACATCTGCTATCCCCTCAAATCTTGTTTCCATTATTTAACACAGAAACTCAAACCTGTGCTTGATGCAGGAGGGTAACATGCAACATTAACAACAGATTTTACCCAGAATCCAGCAGCCATGACGGTTATTGCTCCCTGGAGCTGTGAGGCAATAGAGTCCAAAGCCTGACTCAAATTATGCGATAAATATTATCAAATATTAGTTTCTTTTCTGTCAATTAAATCATATCAGCTTTAGCTTTTTAAAAATATATATGTTTATTGTCCAATTTTAGCAGTGTGTTAAATACACTGCTCAAAAAAATAAAGGGAACACAAAAATAAGGCATCTTAAGTCTGAATCAATGAAATATACTTTGTTCTTTACATATTTGAATGTGCTGACAACAAAATCACACAAAAGTTATCAATGGAAATCAGATTTATCAACCCATGGACGTCTGGATTTCACGCTCCAAATTAAAGTGGATAAACACACTACAGGCTGATCCAGCTTTGATGTAATGTCCTTAAAACAAGTCAGAATGAGGCTCAGTAGTGGGTGTGGCCTCCACGTGCCTGTATGACCTCCCTACAATGCCCGGGCATGCTCCTGTTGAGATGGTAGATGGTCTCCTGAGGGGTCTCCTTCCAGACTAAAGCATCTGCCAACTCCTGGACAGTCTGTGGTGCAACGTGGCGTTGGTGGATGGAGCGAGACATGATGTCCCAGATGTGCTCAACTGGATTCAGGTCTGGGGAACGGGCGGGCCAGTCCATAGCATCAATGCCTTCATCTTGCAGGAACTAACACACTCTAGCCACATGAGGTCTAGCAAGACCATCTCACAAGGGGTCTGAGGATATCATCTTGATACCTAATGGCAGTCAGACTACCTCTGGTGAGCACATGGAGGGCTGTGCGGCCACTCAAAGAAATGCCACCCCACACCATTACTGCCAAACGGGTCATGCTGGAGGATGTTGCAGGCAGCAGAACGTTCTCCATGGCGTCTTCAGACTCTGTCACGTGTGCTCAGTGTGAACCTGCTTTCATCTGTGAAGAGCACAGGGCGCCAGTGGTGAATTTGCCAATCTTGGTGTTCTCTGGCAAATGCCAAACGTCCTGCACGGTGTTGGGCTGTAAGCACAACCCCCACCTGTGGATGTCGGGCCCTCATACCACCCTCATGGAGTCTGTTTCTGACCATTTGAGCAGACACATGCTCTGGACACTACGCTGACAGACACAGCAAACCTTCTTGCCACAGCTCGCATTGATGTGCCATCCTGGATGAGCTGCACTACCCGAGTGCTGCTTCCTACGTGGACAGTATGATTTCACAGAAGTGTGATTGACTTGGAGATACATTGTGTTGTTTAAGTGTTCCCTTTATTTTTTGAGCAGTGTAGATCATTTTGAGCTTATAAAGAGTGGTTTTGTGGAAAAATGGATTTTCAGTTTGGAAAAAATCAGATTAATTCTGGCCGGATAGAAGGACTAACATTTTAGCCTGAATGAGACTAGAATATTTTTAATCGGAGCTGTTTTATTATTTTATTACAACCTCAATTATGTTACATGGATTAGCCGTTTGCTCGTCTATCCAGTCAGAACTCATCCATTTCTCCAAACTGAGGTTGTTCAAAGAACAGGAAATGGATTAATTATTCATAATTCACCCTAAAAACACTTTAATTGATCTTTTCTAATTGGTTGTTTTGTTTTTGCAGTGTATCAGGTTCACAGTAGCCTCACTAATCTCTTCAAGTAAATTAACATAAATACATATTTGATGATGAAAATGTGTTTTTGGATTATTTGTGCCGGTATAATGATGATCCTGACTTTATTAGACGTGAGTTGCTGAAAACTGCACATCCTGAAGGCTGGTAGAGTGATGGGAGGTGTGAAAACCGGTGAGTAAATCTGAATAAAAGCCCTGTTTTTTTTTTTTATCTTTTTCAATCGCTTCCACATTTCTGTAAATGCATCTGACCTTGCTTAAAACGCAGCCCTAAAAAACGTATAATTTAATCTTCAATAACAAAATAACATTTCAGTTCTGTTAAAATGTACATGGAAAAACTGTAAATATATATAATAGGAAACAAAGTAATTTGTACAAAACGTACATTGTTACTCTTATTCTAGCAGTTATATTATATAGTATGGTACATTGACTCAAGAGCAAGGTTGATACAAACCAAAGTAGATCAAACCTTTTCAGAAAAAGAAATAACTGAAATTCATTGAATTTCAATCTGATGAAAGAAAAGCAAATTAATTAGAGAACTAAAAAGCAGAGAACTGAGCACATTCAAAGAACTTAATTATTAAAATTACATCAGAATTTCACATTTATCTAAACTATTATCTACTGGTGCCAGCGAATCTGCTCAAACTGAATCAGACACTACTGGGTCACATGACACTACTGGTGTATGTCTTATAAAATGTTTAAAAAACCTACTTTAATCTTCATCAGAGGAGCTTTTGTAACTTTAGTCTGATTTTTAATTGTCTTAAATAACAAAAAAAGTGATTTAAACAGCCATAAATATATTTTCAAAATAAAAAGGCATTTGGTAATCACCCTGTCTGTTTTTGTTCTGTCTTTGACCTTTCTGTTTCCCCCTTTCTCCTGTTTAAGATGAGGTTACCGTGCTGTTTGTCCTTTGATGGGATGATCCAGCATCAAAAAACACTTTTCCACTTCAAATCCTTCACAGCAGCTGGCCTTTTGAATCCTGACTTAACTCATTTCCATTTTTTAAAGACAACTTCCTTGATTACCATTTAAAAACTCGTCTCCTTCTGTAATTCAAAAACAATAAATAAAGTTTGTTCAAATCAAAAGAAAAATGCATGAAATCCCAGTTTTTTAATTTCTAGGTTTCCTTTGTGTTTTTCGAGAGAGAAAAAAAACTTTGTGACTCAGTTCTTTGAGGGAGAGAGAGAGAGATCCTGATCCAAGACAGATTTTTGGACATTAAAGAAGAAGGATGATGGTGCCCTCCATCCCGCCGGAGTTTGAAACATCCTCTCAGAACCAAAACCCAAATGGGCTCATGGACCCTACGATCACTCGCTCACTTGTCGATGAGCAACCCGCCAACCCAGCGGAGTTTGCAGGCGAACCACCGCCTGAGGGGACAAAAGTATTCGTAATGAAACTGCTCAAACTCAGGGGTCTGGCGGATGTCGCTCAAAAATCCAATGTCAAGGTCCGACTCGGTGAGGATAATGAGGAGGAGGAGCAAGACAAAAAGGAGTCCAATGGTCACGAGGAGCAAACGGAGGACACTTAAGACAAACTTATTCACCTGTTCCACCTCGCTGAGGGCCGAGCCCTCCGCTGCACCATCCTTAGCAGATCTACTGTCCACACCAAAATCACCCCCCTCCCCACGCATCGGGGTGCCCGCCTCCGACTCCCTCTCCTCCTCGATGCTGCAAGGAGCCCCGTTGATTTGGCGCGAGACAGCCAGCTCCATGCTGTGTTCGGCCACCGGCGTGGGCAGAACGCTGTCGGAGGGGCTGTAGGCCTCGTCTGAGATGACCGCCATGCCCTCGCTGGCGTCTGCGACCTGACTCCGGGAGCGAGGCATGAAGGATTCCCCGTGGGACACCGAACGCACCGGCGTGGAGTGGGCACTGTCACGCAGGGACTCCAGACCTGGTTCAAAGAGGAACATGGAATGGGAAAAATAGATAACGTTTTGGTTAGGTTTGGTAATATCTGACGCTGTGTTCAGAAATGAAGCCTGAGCATAAACTTTTGATTTAGTGAGAAGATGGTATCAACTCTTCAGAGTATGGAGGGTTTTAGTTAAATCAATACATTTTATCACATAATCTCCTCTATTAAAGGATAGAGTACTTATCAACTGCTAGACGCTGTAACTAGTGTTAAAAGGAAGTCATCACTGCTGCACTTCTTATCTGTTTCATGACAAAATGTTTTAATGATTTGGACCAAAAACCGCCTACTTAACTCACTTTCATCAAGCAAAGGATAATATTTCACCTCTTTTTATGCCTCTGCTTAAGAAATGTTTTAATCTTCTTAAAAAGTCCTTCTGACTCCTAAAAGTTACCTGAGCGGCTTTTCTCAGGGCTAGGAAGCTTTGGAAACTTCACAAAGAGCTTCTTTACCTTTAAGAAACATTTCAACAAAGCATCATTATGTTTTTATTTTAAATACTGTATTAGGGTGAAGTTAGGGTGAAGCTAGTGGGAGGACGGTAATGCTTGCGCGTGTTGGTGTCGCAAGCCAGTGTTGTACCATTTTCTGCAACCAGAACGAACATGACCAACAAAGAAACTTTGTAAATGTTGATGTCTGGCCATTTTTTATTACTTTATATATTAATAGTAGTTGTGTAGCTTGAGTGTGAATGCTTGTGTTCACCAGCCTGCAAAGCAAATTTCCCTGCATGGACAAAATGTAAAGAAAAAAAAAGATTAAGGTGATGAGAGCTGTACAACAACCACCAACTGGCACAAGAGCTAATATGAAGATATGAAATAATTCATCTTACAGCTGAAAATAATGGATTTGTACATTTTTAGCTGCATTTAAACTCGTAAATAGGTGGCTTTTTTTATCCACTGACAATTTCTGAGGATTAATTTTCAATCTAAATTACTTAAAGTCATGCGTCATTACTGCTGGTTGTTTAACTTAATAGTGTGCTCATCAGAACGCACACAAGCAGAATTACTGCAGATCTTTAAGCATCAGGTACACTGTAAAAAAATCTTGAAAAAAGGCTTTGAAGTATTAAAGTAATACTTTTAGACTGAAAACAAAGTTAGAAATTATTTTTTTGCTACAATAATATGTCCAAAATAAAGGGAAATACTATTAAATTGGTCCCAAAGTGTTATAAATAATGATTATAAGATAGTTCTGAACTTTCATCAAGTTTTTAAGTTTTCACTCAATCCTTTTAAAGATTCCTTAGATAGAAGCTCAGAGCTCTGTCTGCAGCAGAAGCATTAGTACAGTAAATGAGAGGCGCTCTACAGTGAAGATGAGTTATGGCTTAGGCACATTGCTGACGAGCTCACATTCTCTAGCGCGTCACAGCAGCAACACTACCCCTTCACTTTAAAGAGGAGGATTAAAATTAAGCATCTGGTGAGAAGGCAAATCATTTGAAAAAGGACTTTCATTTGTAGGAAAAGTAGGACAGATTATGTCCAATACGTAATTCTCTGCTGACATCATGCTGCTTTCAAAATAGTTCAAAAATAAGCTTCAAGGATGTCAGCAGCCATCTGTAATCCATCTGTGCCTTATTTAAAAAAAACAAGGTGGCAATAAGAAAATGGACGGCATTGGTCACAAATCGTAAACACAAAGTTCAACCAAATCCTTTCTGTCGTCAAAACGCAGAAAAGCCCAAAATAGTTTCACAATTAAAGTTTAATTTTGAATAAAAGAAGCACGTAACGCCTTCTTGCTGCCTCTGTGACGAGTTTACCTGGAGGGTTGCTGGGTTGAACGCAGGGCAGCGGAGCACCAGAAAGAGGACTGACCCCGGCGGACCCCTGCGGCCCCATCAGGGAAGGGTACAGGGGCAGAACTCCCAGGGCTTTGCCCAGCATGCGGGGCCCCAAACTCAGCACGCGAACCTTCACATCCCGGTAGCAGTGGTTAATCATACGCAGGTGAACGTTCACCCGCGTGGTAATGCGGATCAGACACTTCACCATGGCTGCACGTGCCTATCCTGTCCCTATGGTCCCTGTCCAGAGTCTAGAGTCCAGGTTTGTCGCTCGGCTGCTGTTTGTGGAGGTAAAACGGTGACTATCCCTGAGATGTGCTTTGATCTCCCAGCATTAGCCTGCAGGCTTGACCCCGCCCAGGCCAGTGACATACATGGAGTAGAAGACCCTGGTTATTTTCAGCTGGGGGTATTAATACCCCTAAGACACCCAGTCAGCACACACTGAGGGTGGGAAAGTCTTGTGGCTCTCTTGAATACACAGCAAAAGACTTTGAGTATACACAATGATCTCCAGTTATCTCAAAGGAGAATCATAAACATGACAATAAGTTTCTTTATTCCAACACAAAAACCCAAACAGAAACTCTGAGATCAGCTGTTCTGGACTAGAAAGACTTTATCTGCAGCAAGCAGATTCAGACTCTAGTTTCAAAGAGAGTGTGTGTGTGTGTGTGTGTGTGTGTGTGTGCGTGCGTGCGTGCGTGTGTGTGTGTGGTGGATTTAATTTTCAGCCAGACACTTTTCTTTAACAATTATACAATAAATAAAGAAAATCTGGACTAATGATGATTTACCATAGACTGTATAGAAGATGGATGGAGCCGCCATGTGATCACTTGTAGGTTTCTGAAGAGCTGAACTGAAGCCCAGTGGGCGGTTCCCCCCATCAAGCTCTGAGCCAATGTAGCTATGAGCTAACTGAGCTAACCGAAGCTAACGGAGTTTGGCAGGCGCTTTGAGACAGAAAACTGCGGTTGAACGACTCTGCTACCCTCTGCCTTCTAGGCTGTAACACTTTTAACTAGGGCTGCACCGATCCGATCTTAATATCAGTATCGGTACAGATATAGAAGAAAATTCTAGATCGGGTATCGGAGACTATGGGCCCGATCCATAAGAATTTATCTATTCAGTATATTTCTATGTGCTGTGAGTGATGACGTCTTGCGCTACAGTCCCACGCTGTGCAGAAGCTCATTTGGAGCGAGCAAAAGGATCGGCAATTTGGAACTTTTGGGCCCCTGTACAAAAGGATGATCCAGTCTTTTTCATATTGTAACAAATAGTTCATTATGTAATACAGTTTAAATCAAATTTTCCATATTGGTATCGGATCGATATCGACCGATACTAAACTTCTGATATCGGTATCGGTATTGAATTTGAAAAAAGTGGATCGTGCATCCCTACTTTTAACATGAGGCTGAGGCTTTCCCTCAGGGGGACAATCCGCTAGCACTGACAGATTATCTGACACCTGTCAATCAAAAGGACACGCCCCTAATTAGTCATAATTTCAAGCTTTAATTACATCTAAACCTGAACCAGGCTGTAAACATGTTTATTTCTGCTGTGAAGTTGGCATTTTTCTGGAGCCAGCCCCTAGTGGATGAGGGGGGAACTGCAATTTTTGTCACTTTTTCATTGGCTTCACTTTTGGCAGGCGGCATTTGCCCCTTGCTTAAAACGAAACAATAAAACTGTTTCTCTGTTTACTCCTTACCCTCCATGATAGATATGTGCACAGCTCTCCGGCGCGTGCGTGGGACGCTGCTGAGGCGAGGCCCGTGGGTGATGGATGGACAACTCCTACTGGGCACGAGGCCAGCTCTGCAGAGAAAAAAACACAGAAATGTCTCTGAACTGAGTGAAGGTAAGTCATCCTGTAGCCCGACGATAACACTGACATAGAGTCAAGTATATTTGTGATTCAAGTATATGTAGTGAATTGTAACCAGATTTCTGTTTCCAGGCTCTACCTGTGTATTTCTGGAGGTTCACGCTTGATTCTGGCGCTGTGCTCCATCACCTCTTTAGCCACTCGGCCGCTGAAAACACAGAAACAAGGCGTGTTGCACACACACGTTCAGCACTCTGGGAGCCATCAGAGCAGCGGAGGACTCACAGATTCACAGTTCAGCTGTGTTCATGATTGAATTAACCTGCTGAGTCCATCTCTGTGTAACTAAATTACCAGCACACTGATCAACACACTCACACACTCACAGGCAAAGCAATAAAATCAGCGATTAGATTAGTTCCACTCCGAACTCAATCTGTGGCTGTAAATTTATATTACGTGAATGGCAGGTTTTGATTTGTGACCTTTGCAGGGTTTAAAAGGCAACACTGAATGCTGGTTGGTTAAGGACAGCCGTGATTGGATTTTTCTGTTTAAATTATGAATTTAGGATGTTTTAGGATGAAACTGATGAGAATAACTGGCTGAAGTGTTGCTAAATTTTTGACCCCCACAGATTTTTTTCTATTTTTGTGTGTTTCATTAGGTACATATTTAAACAAAACTATTAAAGGTGCAATTTGGAACACAAACACCAAACGACATCTAGTGTGTGGAGGTTTTAGCTGCAACAAGGTTTCCAGCTGTCGGGTTGCCAGGTTTGCTGCCGATACATGAAGTGACCAGCCAGCACCATGTCCAGTGACGACCTAAACTCACTCTGGTTTTAGATCTTTTATGGTCGCTCCTCCTCTTCTGAGAAGGATAACATCTTCTGGACTCAGAAGCAGCTGCTTGACTTGCAGAGTCTGCCATTTTCCACAGCGCCAGCCTCGCTGTGCCGAGCGGACTGTTTATCGTATTTGGCAACCTGCAACGGTGCCCTCTATTGGCTGGTATACGAAAACATAAATCCAGTGTTGTGCCATCAAAATAAATATTTGATTATTTATTTTTTATTTAATTAAAATAGCTTTTAAAGGAGATACTGTACCATCATTCTGCACACCTCTAAACGCCCCGTGGAGGTATGATTTTTTAAAAATATAGGCAAGGCAAGGCAAGGCAGCTTTATTTGTATAGCACATTTCAAACATGGAGGCAATTCAATGTGCTTTACAGAGCAGGAGCAACAAAAGCATTAATCAAAATACACAAAGAAATAATTCAGACAATTAGATAAAAGGCATAGTCAAGAAAGTTTAGCAGTAAACAGTGCAGAAGGAGCAGCATAAGAAACATTCAATCATAGGCTAATGAATACATGAAAGCTTTTAATTTAAATTTAAAAGTTACTAGTGGTGGGGCCTGTTTGAGGTCATAAGGAAGCTGATTCCATCTATGAGCAGCGTAATGACTAAAAGCAGCTTCACCCTGTCTGGTTCTGACCCGAGGTTCTACCAGCTGACTGCTGTCTAGGGATCTGAGAGCTCTGCTAGGTGTATATACAGGAAGGAGATTTTTATTAAATTGTTCCATATTCAACCTTTAACAGCAGTAGCTCAGGAGGTGCGCTGCTCAGTAATTGGAGGGTTGTAGGATTGATCACAGCTCCCAGCAGAGAATGCTGCTGTTGTGTCCTTGAGCAAGATACTTCACCCACTTTACCTGTGGGTGGTAGTCGGAGGGACCAGTGGCGCGTGTGCTCAGCAGCCTCACCTCTGTCAGTGCAGCCCAGGGCAGCTGTGGCTAAATTGTAGCTCATCACCACCAGCGTGTGAAAGGGTGAATGAAACTGTAGTGTAAAGAGCTTTGGAGTCCTCTGATTCTGAAAAATGCTATACAAATGCGGGTCATTTATCATTTAATTTTAAATATAATGCAATGAGTTGCAAATAATCTCATATTTAAATGAAAACATTGCCAAAGGAATTCTATTTTTAGTCATCCTACACACAAAGTGATGCTGCATCATGTGATCAGGCTCACGCGGCAGCACAGAAGGTCAGAAGGTCATGTCCTCTGGGAACACTTGCTTTTCCTCTCCATTGTTTTCAATTTTTCATAGCCCTCCCCTCCCCATCGCCTCTCTCACTGCCTGGTGGTGAACTGTACCTGTAGCGGAACCGACTGCCCTTGAAGAACAAGTTGCTGCTGGAGACCGTGCGGACCTGGCTTGACTTCTCGAGCCTGGAGAAGGAAAAACAAATATATCAACGAGACAAAAAAATGACTGTTAATGAGTGAATTAAAGAGGTTGTGTTTTCTGGAATGAAGATGAATGCAGGATAAAGTCCTCTTTGTAAAATTATGCATGACATTTCGTGCATTGCATCCCCCACACGCGACTCCATACAGTATTTCTTTGTTTGTCCATCATGCAAACATTTTCTCTGTTTTTTGTCTTTCAAGCCCCTACACACTTTTCATCACCTGAGCTGTCATTGCTAAAGATCACAGCGGTCTGAAACTATGACTCATAGCTGATTGGGAGTGGGGGGTGGGGGGCAGCCATATTTTAGAAGGAGCTGTAAAGGTCACCTCACACGCTGTTATTTTTCCTGATAAATAACCTGAAGGAAAGGGCATTTACAGCAGGGATGGAGCGAGTATAATTACGACACGGTGTCAGGGTGAAAGCAGAAGCTAATGAAGCACATAAAATCTGTAGACTCACTTGTAAAATGCCTGATTTTCTACACCGCACTTCCAAAGGTGCTTGCATGCCTCCGGCGTGGGCGCAAAATACGTCAAGATGATCTTTCTGTCCTGCAGGTTGGAAACAAAGAAGACCAGTTTTAAAGTCCAACAGCAGACGGGTCACTGGAGCGGATCTGTTCACATTTTACTCTCTCACCTCCTTCTGGTTTGCATATATGTGGAAAGTCTTGCCTTCGAACTTGAGCTTGGTCACCTCGTTCCTGCAGGGACAGAGCGCGCAGGAGCAGTCAAACGTACAGCGGGCAGGAAACAGAAAGCCACAGCCTCTTTAAAAATTCATGGCTACAACTTTGAGATCACACAAACAGTCGCAGTGCCGCGTGTTTGGATGACAAAACAAATTAGTGATAATATTCCCTGCAGACAGGAAATGCAGGATAAAGGAAACCTGAGTGAGGCTGGAGGCAAACAAACAAAGCTATCGTCTGGCTTTTTCACAGTCAGAGGAATCTTCTCAGTTACAGCAGAAAACACACATCTTTAATAGATTTAATAATCAAAAACACGTTTCTGATTTAATGAAAGTAGAAACTGCTGCTTCCTGCGTTCACATTTACTGGGTTTTTCAGCTATTTTAATTGCTGTAAACAGCCATCTGTCCCAGCACAAGCCCCCGGCTCCTGACACAGGTATAGGCAGATGGAGGAACGTTGTTGGCTGTGGAACCAGCTGTAACACACATTCAGACGGCCCCAAATGTTGGATGCGTGTGTGTCTAATCAGGTCAAACGGAAGCATGTTTGTGTTCATAGATGAGATGTAATGAGATGTTTGGCTCACCACTTGAGGAAATGAACTCTCCGGTTTCCCTGAAGAACCACAAACCCAAACGGCGTGAAGGCAAGGAACGCGGGGTTCCCTGACACATCCTAGAACACACACAAAAATCAGATACGCAGCAGCATTTAGGTAAAAATAAAACCTAAAGAGACGTGTTTCAGGAAGGTACAGCTTCCTGTGGGAATGTATAAACTTTCTACTTGATATGAAGTTTTTACCGTTTAAAAATAGCACAAACATCACCCAACCTTGCACGGATGAGGATCAACACCATATGTCTCCAACATCTGGGCTTTCTGCAGGAAGTTTCGCTCTGATGTTTCAGGTATCTGTCCACTGAGGAAAACAGAATCCTCACATCAGTCAATTATGGGATTTATGAGAGTAACACACACATGTTCATCTGCAGGTGAGAGATGCAAAAGGAGAGCATAAACAGACGGAAAATCCCAGTAAAATTATTATTTTAATGTCTGGGTGTGTATTTGTTAGTCTGTAATCTTTGAAAAATATCTCATGAACCCTCGGATTGAGTTTAATGAAATTCTGACATAGTTTACTTGAACTTGTTAACTTTTGGAATAATACTAGATTTCTGCCTGTGTGTATATACATGTACCCTTGTTTTTACTTTTCTTCTAATTATCCTCTTGAGTGCTGGTGCTGCTGTAACAAGTGAATGTCCCCACTGTGGAATCAATAAAGTTTATTCTATTCTATTCTATTCTATTCTATTCTATTAAACCCAATCTAGACGGCCCTCAGAGCTAACCAAACTTAGCAAACACAGATTTGGTTAAAACTCAATTAGATGTTCGGTTTGACTAAAACTGTTTCATATAAGTGATATTTGCATTAATTCAAGAACTGCTCTGGCTTTAATCATTTTATCTTTTTATTCATTTTAGGCTTTTGGTGCTTATCTGGCATTGAGAATGAAAGTTACCACAAGGGGGCAGCAGAGTGGCATGTCATGGGCCTCCTCTGTCTTTGCATTACGGTAAAAACCTGGATTTATTTGTCTCAAATTCACCTTTTTTGTTTGTTTTTCCTTGTATTTGTTCCAGTCAACAATCTAGTTTCACATCACAAAAAACGTGGATCAGGTAGAAATAAAAAACACTCAGGTTGTTAACAGAGATGCACATGTATTAACATAACTCTACATGAGAACAGATGATCTTCTGTTGTTATGTTTAGTGTAGTTTTTTTTACTTTTTCTCTTTTAGCTGCAGAAGAAATTCATTAAAAAGAACTTTTTTATAAAAGTGATGAGATGATTTCTGCTCAGATGACTGAACACACCAGCGCTTCTTCACAGTCAATTATATAAATGTCAAGGCAGTCTAGCGGGTTATTTCATCTGCAGGTGAATTAAATACATTTTCTTTCCTCTTACATCAGCTCCGTCTTGTGAATGTCAGCAATCCGACGTTCCAGCTTCTCCGAATGTTTGGGAAAGAACTGGAATTTGGAGCTGTAACCTTCAGGATGTTTCCCAGGGTCGTAATCGCCAATCTCAGCTAGAGGAAGAACAATTGTGGAGTTAAAAAAAGAGGAAGCTGTTAGATGTGAAGCATATTCACTCATCAGTAGGGAGCGACTAAACAAGGCCAGGATTATCCGTGTTCCTTCATGCCACATTACACTCCCTCAGATGACCCTGATGCTGGTTTTTCTTTGTGGAGGAGCTGACTAGGCAGTCCATCTTTAATTTATCAGCCCCTCCTCCAGAGGACCAGCCTCCTCTCAGCCTGCTGTGCAACCTTACGCCTATGCGTGTGTGCGTGCGTGTGTGTGTGTGTGTGACTCAAATTTCCTCTAAAATGAGGATAATGTTATCCTAAAAGTTGTGCAAAAAATGTCTGCAGGTGCATCATTCTAACAGGATTTTCACATTTCATAAACATTCTTGGGGAAATCTCTCAGCTGGGCTGACAGTTTTTATTAGCATGAAGACCTTTGGAGCACAGTAACACTGGGACTGGGAGCAGTGAGAAGCAGAGAGTGGTACAAGTCATTTCCATCTGTCTCCTCTAGTTACCTTGAAGGATGTAGGCAGCCAGCATGGCAGCATCCGAGGTTTTACACAGGAGACGACCGTGGTAGAGGTCCCTCTTGAGCTGAAGGAAAACCAGATATCTACAAAGGAGGAAAAGTATCCTTTCATTTCTAAATAAAAACACAAACGGGAATACAAAGTACTGCAACCTTATTGTTGCAGATGCATGTTGGATTCAGCAGCGTGTCACGGTTTGGATGTTTTCATCTGTTTTAGCTAAAATAAGGGTTTTGTTTTAGGGAGAGAGCCCCGTGGGGAAATCTGCTTCCAGCCTAGTTTCAGACTCACCACCTAGCTCCTGAAGCATGAACTTTAATGAGACGACACTTGGAGCAACGCTGATGATAATGACAGTGCTACCGACTTTTATTTCTTTAGAATCATTACTTATTTTTATTTTTAGATTGAAGAACCCAGCAGAGGAATCTCATGGATCTCTGGAGGCGGAGCTACAGCAGTGCAAAAGGCTTTTTTTAGGTTTTCTGAAAAATTTCAGTTTCTTTTCTTCAGACGTTGGTTTCTTTTTCACCCGGTGGACGAGTGGAGGAGAAAAGAAGAATAATCAGGCCTAAAAACGAACATAGCTCAGGTGATTTTAATGTCATGTCTTTAAGAAACAGCAGAGCTCACTGGGAATCCTCCTGCCAGTGTTAAAATATTGGTTTATTTTGTAAAATTTAGATATTTTTGGTATTTTTTCTAAATTCAACAGAAGAAAAGGGAATCAATTGTGTCTTTTTACAAGTTCTGATAACAAAATGTATAAAAATGGGTTATTTGCTACATTGTCTGCTAAATGGTAAAAGATCTGTATTTTATAGAGAGCCTTCTAGGGTTCTACAACCCCCCAAGGTGCTTTACAACACATGTCATTCATCCATGCACACACACACATTCACACACTGGTGGTGATGAACTACAATGTAGCCAAAGCGGCCCTGGGACACACTGACAGAGGCAAGGCTGCCGAGCACAGGCGCCACCAGCCCCTCTGACCACCACCAGCAGGCAAGGCGGGTGAAGTGTCTTGCCCAAGGACACAATGTCTGCATCAGACGGGGCTCGAACCTGCAATCCTCCGGTTACAGGGCTGGCACTTAACTTCTCTGTTGACTTGAGGAGCCTTCTTATGCCTGAATGACTCAAATCAGAGATAGGGGGCTAATCAAACCTAAATTCTCAAAAGCTATTGATGAAAACCACTTTAAAAGGTTAAGTTTAGCTCCTTTAAAGCAAAATATAGGCCAATGTCAAAGTTACTCATATGCAGTTTTTTAAATAAATGAATTTAAAAGCTGCTTTTGCAAGTTTTATGTTATGTTTTCATGATATTTAAAACAGATATGCACTCAAACCCTCAGCAGATCCGTACTTCTGTCTTCAATCACTTTCTCTCATAACTCCAGATAATTCAGTTTAGTCAGAAAACACTTTAATTCCTCCATCAATGAAAAGTTAAGCCAATCTTATAATATCATGTTTGATTAGAATCCATTCTCCTCACAGCATAGCGGTCATGCAGCTGAATATTCATCCTCTCCTTCCCTCTGTGATCTGACCTCTTCTCTGTTATAATCATGCATCACTTCTGTCCTCCTGCCTCCCACTCCTTCCTTTCCTTCTACCAGCTCTCCTTTCCCCCCGTCGCAACTCTCCACTTGTTTCATTATATACACTCTACATGTGGCCATCACTGCATCTCATTACACCTCAAAGACGGAGTGGGCACCTCTCCCTCCGGTCAGTAAATGAAAGCACACACGTCCACCAGCTGGACACCCAGCATCATCTGAGGAGAATGTGAATTAACTCTTTTCACCGATTTCTGCAACAGAGTTTTAAAAAAGAGCTTTTGCCATGAGAGGAAAATGTGTGAGCTACTGGGAAAGGCTTTTTACATCCCTCTCTGCTCCGCTGTGCTTCTATGTAATATTTATGATAATGTTTCAGAGTCAAGTACTCGGTTATTTTAATTATGAAATGGGCATAAATAATGTTTGTGATGGAAACATCTTTGCTTTATCTAAAGGTTTTTACACAGATGTGTGTTCTCTAGTCAAATACAAAAAAGAAAAATGGCAAAAGATGTTTTTTTTAAGGTTTGTCAAATAATTCTCTCGCTTATGGTCTTGAAAATAGAAGTGACTGCAAATTATAGCTGTGGAAAAGGGAAAAAATGACTAACGAGGCTTTTATCAAATCCACATACCGAGTGATTTCCTCCCTGAGAGCAGCAGGATCCGGCGGGTAGAACTTAACTCTTAGACACATGGTGAATGGAGGCTGAGCTGCAGGGAGCAAAAACAAAAACATTAAGAAAGAGGGTAGAAGTACTGCATCACCTCAACAACAGATCACACAGAATACAGACGAAGATGGAGGGCTCTAATGCAGACCTGTCGTCCTCATCAGAGCTTTATAAAACAGAAAAGTGTGCTCCTGGTGTTTCTTTTCTGCAGGTTGAACGATTGAATCCAACATCAGGTAAAAATTTAAATGTCCAAATCTGCTGCTTATTTTGATTCAAACAGTAAGTTTTTATACATTAAAGATAAAATGAATAAATAAAAGCTGGCTGTTCACTGTGTAGCTTAGAATAAAAACAAAAAGATTAAAGATAAGATAAATAGACAAAAAATAAGATTAAAAAACGAAACTAAGGTAAATACAAAAGAGAAGCAAAAAAACCCAAAAAAGAACATAAAAAAAGCAAGGATAGAAATAGAAAGAGATAAAACAAATTAAAAAAAGGCAAAAAGTCATAAGGAAGACAAAAATGATGCAAATGTATAAAAATAAAAAACAAGGAAAAGAAAAAGAAAACAAATGACACAAAAAAGAAAAAGCAAAAAACGACAATAAGAATAAAAGTAAGATAAAAAAAACTGTGTTTAAAAAAAAAGACCATAAATGAATAAAAAAGACTAAAGAAAAGAAAGAAAAATCCGTGGTTTCATATTTATATGTCACTTATTTTTTATGGGTCTGCTGTTCTACCTTTTAATTCTAAAAAGCTGATGAAGTTTAACTTTAGCTGGCTTCATGAGTTTGATACCCTAAAACTGTTCTTGGGCACTGCATTAACATGACTGTACAGAAAATTTTCTTTAGTTAAAACACCTCCATACTACATAAAATATATTTACTTTCATTCATCACAACTACTGAATGTGTCATACGCAGGATGAAGGACTCACATTTCATCTGCTTCACGATCGACTTGGTGACCTCCAGCCAGTGCTGCATCAGAAGGAAAGAGACAATAGCAAAACGTTTAATCTCACAAAAATCTGTGGTAAAAAAATAACACATTGTGCCGTTAAGCTGACACTCTCACTCCGTTATTGTGATGTTTAGCTGTTACTACTGACAGTTTTCTAGAGAAACCTCTTCATACCACACAGGGTGTCAGAACGGTGCTGATGCTGCAGAGCGATATGTTAAAGCAACTGTCTCTGCAGGGTTTTGTTCCACATCTCCCAAAACTCTAGTAGAAGGCAAGACAACCACTAAAATAACTCTGAGTGACAACGCTTAGCATGCAGCATCAGCACGATGCTCTCATTTGCAGAACCACAACACGATCCGTAAACACGTACAAATGAAAAAAAAACAAGCAGAACAATAACAACATGTCATTTAAAATCACTAATATTTATAAATATCACTTATGATTGCGTGTTTTATACAAAAATACCAAAACTCTGAAAATTACAAGAAAAGAAAACATTTTAAGGTTTACCAGACTTCTTTGTTGTTGTCTTTTTGACTTTTAGTGGTAGACAAAAATTTTCTAAAAAAATATCTGAAAATGATTAAAACTAAATATAAATCATTGATTGGATCAGCAAGTCAGTCTTTAATAGAAAAATAAGAATTATTAAGGTAAGTTTGGGATTTTTTTTGTTTACGTTTTTTATAGCAGTTTTTCAAAAATTTTTAACTTTTTTTATTTGTTTGAAGTACCTTTTCTGATTGATTAATAAAGAAACAAAATAATCTCCATACAGTTCAGGAATTAGCTAATCTTTTGTATCTTGTAGAAATGATTGAAAAATATAGAAAGATTCATGTTCCATTCAAAATATTTGCCTATTAGTCATAAAATGAAGAGAAAAACAAAATTTGGTTCAGAAAAGACATACAGATATGTGAACATTTAATAATCCCTGCTTGTTGTGGTTTCTTTGATATATTTTCAACTATGGGATGAGCCAAATAATTTATGTAAAAATATAAACAAAGCTATTTTCCCATTGAGTTTTTACTGTGAACACTATGAGACGATAAAATAACTGACAAATGTTTTCATTCCTAAAATCCATCCAATAATTGGCCAAATTAGAGCCGCTTAAGCTTGAGTCATGAGTAAATAAGAAACAAAAAGCAGTTTTTAGGGTGAACGCCTGACTTTTACTACACACTCAAGTCACCATGACACAATATTTAAACAAAAGTTGTCATCCTCAGGCTGCATACTTTGCATAAAACATAAAAGAAAAACATTTCAATAGAATATCTTGGGCTGAATATTTTTAGAATGCTGCAGCAGGTTTTCATTGTGAGTTTTCTGCACCCGCAGATGTTAAATAAAAGTAATTCTTGTTAAAAAAAACACATTTCTTTAAGAATAAAATGAATAAATTGGTCATGCATTACACCAAGAACCCCTGGCAGCTGCACACACACACCAATGCTTACCCGCTGTTTGTCTGGATCTACGTATCTGATGCCAAAATAGTCTTTCTCTAGCAAGTTCAGGTGGTGGCAGAGGAGGTCGAACAGATACTGACCCTTTGCATCCCGCTGCAAAAGAAGACAAAAACAATTCAGCAAAGTGCCAACAGCAACAGATCTGAACTATTGGCCCAGAAGATTCATCAAAAGCAGGTTGAGTTTCTCTGGCAATGAAATCTTTTGTATATATAAGCTTTTTCAGATATTTGTAGAGACATCTGAAGTGTCAGAAACAAACATTTATTTTACTTTTAATTGAATCTATTTCAAAATATCAAAATCCAGAAAGATCCTGGATCATGTCCCTATGATTTGCTCCTCCCTCTGTGATGGTTTTTATTGCGATGACCAGCAGAAGTATCCCCAGCAGCCGTCTCCTCCCTGCTGTTACTCATTCTGCTGATAAAAGGCACTTCATTAGGACAAAGGCCTGTCAATACGGCCCTGCTGTTAAACCAAGCTGACGATTTGTGACCAAACGGGCTCTCTGACCGGAGGTAGCTGACCTTTCCTGTAGTGAGACCAGAGGGCTTCACGGGTGCTCGCCACTGTCACTTCAAGATTAATCCTCCAGTGTAATATCACCAACGGAGCTGACATGCCTGCTAACTAACAGGGCCTAAAATAATGGAGCAGCAAGGATAACCGGGTGTGCAGATAAAGACATGAGGACCCATTCTTCTCTGCATTTAAGACCTTTGATTTCAACATTTTTTATAGTAGTTTCTTATCTTTGATAGAGACATCTGATTGGGGTAAAAATATGAAGTATTAAGAAATACTGAGCTTTGAAAAGAGCAAAACATGGAATTCTTTTTGGATTTATCAAAAAGTTCATGAATCAGATAACTGAATAATGAAGCTACCGTAAATGCATCTGACACAGTTCTGCAGCAGAAGACACGGTGAGTCAGAAACGACATCTGGTCCTTTGTTTAGAAGGAACGCTCACGTTTGTTAGTATGCAGCAGCACTCCCATTAACCCCCCTTCTTGTTCCCCAGTATCCCTGAGATAAAAAGTGATTGCAGGGGAGAAAAGATGTCCTGGAAGTTCTAATTAATACTAATGGTAAATGGTAAATGGCCTGTATTTGTATAGTGCCTTCTTAGGGTTCTACAACCCCCCAAGGCGCTTCACAACACAATCAGTCATTCACCCATTCACACACACATTCACACGCTGGTGGGGATGAGCTACGATGTAGCCACAGCTGCCCTGGGGCGCACTGACAGAGGCGAGGCTGCCGAGCACTGGCGCCACCAGTCCCTCCGACCATCACCAGCAGGCAAGGCGGGTTAAGTGTCTTGCCCAAGGACACACAGCAGCATTCTCTGGCCGGAGCCGGGATCGAACCTGCAACCTTCCGATTACTAGACAACCCGCTCTACCTCCTGAGCTACTGCTGCTAATGAATGCTTCTTCGTTTGGATGGGCGTCTCATAACAACACTAAAGGAGCCTCTGCAGATTTAGAAAAGATTTTATCAGCTTTGATTTGCTGCAGGAGGAGTTTTATAACCATTTAAACACATGACCCTGCGTTTACAGCAAGGATTTCTTTTTGAAAAAAATCTTTTAAGAATGAAGCTTTCTATGACTCATCTGAAAAAAATAAAGAATAAACTGCAAGAAAGTCAAATAAAAAAAGAAGAAACTATTTTTTTCATATAGTGCATCTCAAGATAAAAATCACGGTGGTTCACAAGAACAAAAAAAATGATTAAAAATATCTTAATAAATGGGGAAAATGGCAAAATTTAAATTAAAATAATGTGACGGAAGACAAAAATGAATAAGAAAAGGTAATACGGGAATTCTATAAAGGCAGAATTGGTAGAAACAGCAGCATGAAGAGAAAGTAGTGAGGAAGAATCAACAGAATCAACAGGTCACACCAAAGCCAGTCTGAACAGTCATCAGCTGCTTTTTAAAGGAGACCACTGAGTCCACTGATCTCAGGCTCAGGGGGAGAGAGCTCCAGAGGCTGGGGGCCACAGCAGCAAATGATCTGTCACCTTTGGTCTTTAGCCTGGTGCTGCACAACCAGTGCAGTAGTTTGGACCTAGCCACTCATTTAAAATGTATTGGCAGATGTGTCTTGTACTAAGTTAACATTAAATCACTGAATAAGTTTATCATCATCATCATCATCGTCATCATCATCATCGTCATCATCATTACCATCATCATCATCATCATCATCATCATCATCATCGTTACGATCACCATCATCATCATCCTCTTCCTCATCATTACCATCACCATCATCATCATCCTCTTCGTCATCAATACCACCATCATCATCATCATCAATACCATCTTCATCATCAATATTACATCACCATCATCTACTTCCTCTTCCTCATCAATACCACCACCACCATCATCATCATCATCATCTGCTTCTTTTTCCTCCTCCTCCTAATTATCACCATCACAATCATCATCATCATCATCTTCATCATTTCCATCACCATCATCATCATCCTCTTCCTCATCAATGCCATCATTATCATCTGCTTCTTTTTCTTCTTCTTCTTCCTCCTCCTCCCAATCATCATCATCATCACAATCACCATTGTCGTCATCATCTTCATCTTCATCATTACCATCATTATCATCATTATTGCCTTCAGCATCATCATCATTATCATCATCATCATCATCATCAATACCATCATCACCATCATCTTCTTCTTCATCCTCCTCGTCCTCCTAATCATCACCATCACAATCGTCGTCGTCATCATCATCATTATTAACATCATCATCATCATCATCTAATTCTTCTTCTTCTTCATATTGTGACTAGTCATTTGTTGTGACTGAATTATAAGTTTTCTTATTGAAGCAGGTTTCATGATTTATCTTGAATTTTGTATTTTATATTTTAATAATTTGATGATATATTTTAACCTTCTTGTCCCCTAAAACATGATACATTATTAAAAAAAACACGTAATTATAACTTTTACAATAACATTATACCTGCCTGAAATGGTTTGTAATCAATCTAATCTAAACTTTGTAATGAATGATTCCCAGTCCCATTTAATAAAAATATCTAGTAAACATGCTGAGGTTCACAAGCTGATTAGATCCCAACACTTTTTAAATAATGTCTCTGATGTAGCTCTGGAGCAAAAGCATAGCAGTGCTCTAACAGGCGAGGATTACAATGGCTACTCTCCTTTAAGATTAATCATTAAAATGCTCTCCATGTCCACACAGGAGCTCAGACCATTAATAAAACATTGAATCACTTTATAGTGAGAGGAGCGGAAACATGATGCCATTGACTGTGTGTGTGTGTTAAGCCTTGAAGTGTTTTCTTTGGTTTCATGAGAAGATTTCTTTCTTTTGTCCCAGGAGAGAAAAGATTTTCTTTTTCACAGTTAATTTATCAGACTGATTCAAGCTCCTGACTGAGCTGCTAAGGTTTAACTCTAAACACCTCCTCCTCAGCCAACCCAGTCAGCATCGCATGGACGTGCAGACCATGTCTATAGGACATCCTAACTAGGTCTTTGCACAGTGGGAGAAGCAAAAAAATAAAATAAAATTCTACAAATACGATGAATATAAAGCTTTCAACAACGTAAACTACTAATCAAATTGCATAACAGCTGGTTTGAAGTAATTATTCATAATCGAAATAAAGATAATGTATGATTATAATTTCATCAACGCTAAATCTCATTTTAAACTTACAGGCTGGAGAACAAAATATCAAAGAATCAAAATAACTTCTGAGGTGTGGATCCAAACGACTAGCAGATGGTTGTCATCATATTAGCTCAACAGCAGCTGTTAAAATGAGTTATTAGCCTGCGTTATTCAGCCTTAGGGACCTCAGACACATCAGACATGTCAGAGAATGACAGGATATCTGAAGAGTAATGATAATATTTCCCCCTATATATGCAGCTAAGGGTAAAGCCATCTGACCAAAGAGATGTTGAGGACAAGATGCACAAAGGAAAAAGTCTTATAGATTTAACCAACTAGAATGATAAAACAAGTAAAACAGCCTGATTTGTTTTATTTTCCTGTTCAGAATATAAAATCAACAGAAATAAACCTCATAGTGAAAATAACAGTATAGAATTGTTCTTGCATTGTTGATCAGCCACATCTGATGCAACAAAATCAAAAAGTTAACATTTATCTGTTGATTATGTGTCGAATCAGAAATTTACAACGAAGCAGGAGTCTAATCCAGCTAATCAAAGCTTGACATCAGGGATCAGAGCAGCCACTTGGCAGAAACCATGGGTAAAAAATTAAATACGAAAGCTTTTTCCAGTTTGTTTTTTCTCTTTTTTAATCTTCTGTCAAGTGCTCAATCAGTAGAACATTGCTGTTTTCTTCCCTGAGACGACGTCTCTAAACAGCTGGTACAGTTGTGTCTAAATCTGGGTTTCAATCTGTGGACTCAACGCTTTAAATGCTAAAATCATCACTAAAATGACTTCTAGGAACAGTGCATGTCTTCTAGTTACCAAACAGATGCACCATGACCACACAAAAAGTGAGTGTAGATGCATATTTCATGCAGAGGTGTTTGTGACATCTGTGCCTAAATGATTTTTCCTGCAGGCTGTGCGGAAATAAATGTTTCTCAATGAGGATTTCTGAGTCATCCAGCCCACCAGTGACGGATTTCAGCTCCAGCTTCACCCTAATAGCTTTTCTGTCACATCTCTCCGCTAAAACTTCAATAGAGCCCTCTCAGACCACTAGGCAGAACATTTCTTTTAGCATTCAGTACCAAATCACAGATCTGGGTTTATTTTGCAGAAATAATTCTTTCTTGTATTAATAAGCCAGGTCCTACAGCAATAACTAAATGTGTTATAAATGCCCCCAAAACAAAACGAGCAGAAATGAATGATTTAGGATTAGCATAAAAACAATGTCTAATTTTATTGCACGAGTTTAATTTGTTCAAATGCCAAAAAGCCAGTTAGACAGTGACTCAGGCTGGATTAATGTCATCATTAGAATGTATTTTAGCCCCTGAAACTGAACGTTTGTGTGTTTCTGATGAGGACAGCTGTTTTATGCCTGCTACTTTTAGACTTTTACATCCAGGGTGATGGTGGCAGAGGAGTTAAGTGGCCACCTTGCAATCGGAAGGTCGCAGGTTCGCAACCCACTCAGTCTGTCGCGTCCTTAGGCAAGACACTTAACCCGTCTTCCCTGCTGGTGGTGGTCGGCGGGACCAGTGGCACCAGTGTACGGCTGGCCCCGTAGCTGTAGCTACATTGCAGCTCATCCCCACCAGCGTGTGAATGGGTGGATGACTGTGTTGTGAAGCACCTTGGGGGGTTGTAGAACTTTAAGAAGGCACTATACAAATACAGGCCATTTACCATCCATAGCTAAGAGCATTACACCCTAAAGGCTAATTTATACTTGTCCGTCTGCGTCAGTACGGAGACACGCAGCGCCATTTTGCGTCGACGCAAGGGCTCTCGGACAGGCTCGCGGAGGGTGACGGAGACATGCCCCCAAAAATAACTGTCCGTAGAGAGCAACGGAGAGCGCAAGCTTGTGATTGGTCAGGACGCCGCTTCTCTGAAATACGTCACCAGCAGCACCGCCACTGCCGACTCAAAAAATAAAGAGCGCTGAAGATATTTAGCGGCAGACATGGAGCAGATTGAAGAACGCCTCACTGAAAAAGTTCGAAAATATGAAAGTTTATTCACTCGTGACTGAAGGAGCACAAAGATACACAGCGAGCGATTTATTCGTGGACGGAAATGACGAGAAACGTGGATTTAGAGGATGAAGAGGTGGAGGAGAATGAGGGACAAATTCATCCGTGTTAAAAAGTCTCTAAAATACCTTAAAACAAGGTAAACACAGTAGTAAATACACTATCGTAGACCGGATACGTGGCTGTAATGGTGGCAGGATACCCCAGAAATGTGCTACGCCCTCTGCTGTCCAGGCGGGGGGTTGCTTTGCAACATCCCCCAGCCAACAGAGAAGTAGAAACAAAAAACGCCTCCGTCAACGTGTATGCGTCTCTAGCCCGTGGAGCTCACGAAGAAGTATAAATCAGCCTTAACATTGTCATGTGGTGGTTGTTGTAGGACCCAAAATGCAGGTGAACAGGAGGCAGACAAAAGAACCATTTAATAATGGTAGGTGGTGATAGACAAGACGAGGATCTGACACAGACCAGGACAAACAGAGGGTTTAAATACATGCGGGTAATCAGGTGGGTAGGATAACAAGGGGCAGGTGAGTCCAATAAACACTTAACGAGGGGAGACGAGACAACACATCTGAGGGAGAAGGAGCAGATCCTGACAAACATGCCTTTAATATACCTATATCCTCTAAAGTATTCCATCTCTAATAATATGCATGAACACCAATCAGGATGAGCTGATTTTCCTCCTCAAACGTTTATTTTTTTTGCATAATCATCAGTAACTCGTGTTCATAATGCCTTTTATTAAAACAAACACTTCCTCTTCTTTTCCCTCCACACTTACTTCTGACCCCTGACCTCCCTTTGTACCAGTATGTTTTAATCCTAGCAAGACTTAAATTTTGTGTTCTAATAAAGTGTTTTGCCAATTGTTACTTTATAATTACAATAAACAGCAAACTGTTGCCCTAACCTTCAATTCCATTGGGACTCCCTTAACACCTGCTCCTGACAGATATTAAATGAAAAGTAAGGCAATAAAAGCCCATAAGAAGAAGCGCTGAGGTGACACAGAAAAATGTGATCAGATGGATGTATTTCTATTGTCAAACTTAAATTTCCCCAGAGTTTTTGTTCTTTTTTCCATTGAAAATCAATATCAGTTGTGTTTATGTCAAGCAGTTGATTCAATCTGAGGTTATAAAGGAGAACTCACAACAAGAAAATTACTTTTTGCCATTTTATGTGTACATTTCTCATATTTTACATCTAAAACAAGCATTTTAAGCATGGATCTGACTCTTGGGAGCTAATTTCATACATCAATTTAAAGGTAGTAAACAAAATGTCTAGAACCGTTCAGAGTTCTGATTGTGCTTCTGTGAGTCGCAGCGTTTTGCAGCATATATGTCAAAATAAGCAAGACGGCTTTGAGAGGAGATGACAAAAAGCAAATAAATGTGATATAATTAGAAGGTTTTTCTACTAAATTATGATTCAAAGTTTTTTATAACAATTACACAATTGTCCTGTTTGTCTGCTCTTGGATCATCATTTATAAAACATCTATAAAACCAGCTTTGTGCTGAGTTAGTTCCCAACTGTTGCAGCCAGTGAAATACTGACTTTAGATGCTGCTTTTATTGTGAAGCTACTTAAAACAAAATAAAGACATAGCATCTAAATTATGTAGCACCATATGAAAGTATTAGTGAATTTCACCTACACTAAAAATAACACAATGTGATAACATTTTATCATTTTTAATGAAATTTCCGCACTTATTCCTAATTAAACTATAATCCTTTTGTTGTTTGAAAACCTGTAAATAATAGATTTACACTTCAAAGTCAGTTGGTCTGCAGTGAGGAAAACGCCCCAGGGCAGCACATCTCCACAGATCTCATCTCCCCGTTCACTCCTCCTCCTCTGCCACATTCAGATGTTCTCCACCTCTTGTCCTCTAAACCAGCATGGGACCACAACGCCAGAAAAGATGAACATGAGAAGTTTAGAAAACACCAAAAACTTAAGGAGAACATGAAGAAGTTGGCTACAGTGGTTCCAGTCATGTCCTCCAGGGTTGCGACCCCAAACTAGGGAAGATGGTTTCCATAACTAAACAACTAATCGTAGTACCATCTTCAAGAAATCTTACTGTAATTTCAGATCATTTGGTCATTTCTATTTTTTCTTAGACCAAATGAAGCTGTTACAACATTTTACTCGTCAATATCAAAGTAATTGCACATCCTGGCTTAGAGAGGGTCATGAAAAACATAAAACAGCCCACTTGAGCATTTAAAACACACATAATAACTGGGTCTATGCTGTCATGCATGCTGAGGATGGCAGACCAGTTAGCTGCTTGACTTGTTTCTTATAAAGTGCCCTTCGGCTGTTTTAAACACCTCGTACTGGCCAGAGTGGCCCACCAGGAACCTCTCCACCCTCTCCGCTTGTCTCCAGAGCTCCAGGAAAGATCCCTCTCTAGGGGTGAATCCAGCCATGAAAATGGAAAGAGCTGCCTGGCCCTAAAGAGTGGCTGCATGTGCACTCAGGCGTAAAAAGACCGCCGTGGTTCCAATAAAGGCCAAAGGAAGATGAAAGGCTCTTTATAACTCTTCATAAAAACACATTTTATTAGATGTCAGTTCCTCGTGTGGGACACAAGAGCCCCAGTGATCTAGAAAGTCAAATGAAATAATTACAACTTTTCTAACAAAATTAATTGTGTGTTGACATCAAGGAGAGAAATAGAAATTAAGCTACAACAATTTTACGACTTCATCTGAAACCTTTAAGGAATAATATAGTTGGGTCAAGGTGCTCAAATTAAAGTCTGATGGGGTTTTTTTTTTTTTTTTGGCTGATTAAACCAAACTGTGGAATTAAGATTGCTGATAAAAGGGTCAGGTTTATTATTTATTTATCTATTTTTTAATTTATTCAGGCATGTGGTCAGGATGCCTACCAAGGGAGGTGAACACGTGGACGCCCCATTGAGCGCTGGGTAGCGTAACATTATTGCCGCCATATTGGATGGGTCCCTCATTCTCCAAACCCAACTGGAGTCAACTGGAGAGACTTTTTATATTTTAATTTATTTGTTTTAATTTTGTTTAATTATATTTATATTTCAATTATCATGCCATACTAAATGTCTGACTTTGTGAAAAAGCATACTAAAATGCATTTTTTAGTTGAATAAGCACATTCCTCAGTTGAAACAAATGCACTGGGGCGAATGGAGACCCATCCAAGATGGTGGCCGGCCACTATGGCAGCTCCAATAGGCAGCGTCAATCCACGGGGCATCTACCTATATGATGATGTCTGTGGGTGTTTCAGGCTATGACAAATGACCCCAGAGCCAGCCCTGGAAATGCTGGGAGAATTATCTCCAGGCTGGTCTGGGAACACCTTGGGGCTCCATGAGGAGCTGGTGGAAGTGGATGGGGAGATGAAGGTCTGAGTTTCGAAAATTCACGCCAAACGGCTCCCATTTTTCTTTTACAAATATAAATTTAACTCCTGTATAGCCTGAATGTTTGTATGAGAAGTTATAAATGTTGAAATCTGCTAGTACATGCAAAATAAAGATATCTTCAATGTTCTCTCTTTCCTATATTTCGACACATTGGCATTTAAACATAAAGAGAAGCAGCAGAGAAGCATGCTAACATAGATACTAGTCCATCGGACCACAAATACATCTGTTCATACTGAGTTATCAGTGTTGAAAATGTAGGAAATGAAGGAAATGTGTTGACTCAGAGTTGGTTCTTTTGTTCAGTGGGTGGACAAAAAGTGTGAATATTTAGTTTTGACTGAATGAGAAATGCACCTGCAGAAAATCCCCAGCTGTCATTCATGCCTGCAACCTCCCTGCTGCACAGTGACAGTGATACAGCCCAGCACTTTAAAGTATTTAAAAAAGTTACTTGCTCTAATTTGGAGGGTGTAGCAGATGTTCCAATGAATGCCGACACCTCTTAAATTCTAATTATCAGCAGTTTTGTGGAGTTAAATCACCTTCAAATGATATAAAATCTGATTAATGTCGAGTTCTGTAGAATGGAGCGTAACGGGGCAAATTATCTCACTGGTCAGATGCAGTTGGTTCATCTACTTTAAAGCATCATTAAACCCCATAAAACTGGACTATAGGGCAAACGCACAGAGGACACTGTTAAAACGATTGTCTTAGCTGTGAAACAGTCTGAAGCTGCAACTCAAAGTGGACAACGCTGGTCTCCAACGCTGGTAAAGTTGGGCTGAAGTCACAAACTACATCGTTTTACCACCTCAGCAGAATGGTTTTCTTCAGACTTTTCTTTAGTGTGACAGCCATGATGGGTTAATGCTGCAGGAAGGTGAAGGCTGCAGCCCTGTGTTGTATACGTGCCAACCAGTGAGGCAGGGCATGCTGAAAAGTACTGCAGAGTTGTTGGTCGGATATTTGGAGTGATGGCTTATTTTAGAGATTTAATGTGGTGTCAGTTAAAAGCTTCAGGCAAAAGGCTCCTTATACCCAATCCTTACTAGTGCTGCTGGAAATGATTACTGTGTTCATCATAAACAGTATGTAATCTCCTTCCTGTAACGAGTTTGTTCTCAAAAATGATGTGTGATGTTCTCATAGGAACAGAATGTCAAACACCAAAAGCCTCGACATCCTGGGGATTGGTGCATAAAAAATATTCACAGAAAAGTGTTTGCATGTTCTCCTTCTCTGATTGTATTATAACACAAATCTTTTATCTGAACTGACCTTAGGAGTGACTTTGTGCATGGATCTGTCCAAAGAGCAGGTGCAGAAAAGGGATTTTTGCATTTGTTTCAGAAAATTAGCAAAGACAAGCAGCTAGTAGGGCCGTGTGTTGCAGAGCTAGAGAAACATTCCTGATATGCTAACATGGTTTCAGCTTGTTCAGTTTCCCACTACATGAAGAGGTTCAGAAGCCTCAGCCTCAGAAGCCCTTTTTGTCTAGTGTTATCCACGGGGGAAATGAAGGAGAGAATATCATAATTGGTCTGCTGGCCTAATTAAAACCATGTGTTTTGAGAACAATCTGATTGTTCAGCTAATATAAATTAAGCCTCTTAGGATGAAACTCCAGAAGGGGAGCAAAAATAGCTCTTTCCCAGACAGACATGAAAACTTTTCTGGCTGCATTTCAGTTCCGGCTCCGTGCAGCGGAACTTGTTCTCCTGAGAGGAGAAATGAGTGTTTTACAAACCACAAAAGCTAAAGGCAGGGTTCGAATTACGGGGGAGCTAAAGGGAGCCCGGCTCCCCTGAAAGGGTGACGGGCTCCCCTAGAAGCCCTCAACTGACACACCCAGGGGGAGCCCGAAAAAAGATCAAGTTTCTACCTATATTACATTATTTATTTGGACTCTCAAGCGGAGATTATTTTGGGCGGAGAGGATGGAGAGTGGCAGCGCTGATTGGTGGTCCTGCGCACGGCCACAGTAAGTGGCGCCACCAAAAAACATAATTAACACGCGATCGTTCATGTTCGCTCATATTATCTGGCAGCCTTTCTGTCTTTCATTTGTGCCTGACGCTCTCTCCCCCTCCCTCTCCTGTTGATCACTGAAACCCGCACCTCTGCTCACCGGTATTGTGTCAAAGATTCTCGTATGTTCCATCATTGATGTGTTTCTCCAGCTGCTCCGCGCCTCCCAACTGAAAAAGTCGCGCGCGCTCATTACAAGCTGCACTCCCAGCGCGCTCTGCTCTCACCACAAGAGACCTACAACCTTGTTGAGCTCAAACATCTTATTTGAGCAAATCCAGAGCTTTAAGTGGGCCCCTCCCGATATATGCAGAACACGCACTCCATGAGGGCCTCATTTTGCACACGAGTACTCATTCTCTCCAAACGCGCAAAAGGCGCATCGCTGTTGCGCACCGCGCACACATCACCGTCAGCTACCGTTCGCCCAGGCAGGAGGAGAGAACAAAGAGACACCGTGCACGCTCCTGCAATGATTGACAGCAGCAGCATCTGAAGTGGTCAGATGCGCCGACAGGCAGCTGGAAACATGGAGGTGGAGATGCATCCAAATGGATGAGAATAAGCACAAGAAAAAAAGTCAGAACAAGAGGAGGAGTGAGCTGCACTTGAAAGTGGGAATGTTGATAAAAGAACAGAAAACCTTTGTGAGCATAAACATCCCAGCTGCTGCTGATCATGAGACAGAAGAGAGGATGATTCTGTCTGGATGTGGACTGGAGAATATTTTACAGCAGCTCTGATTATTTATTAAATGTTTTGTTAAAGGCACAAACCTTCACTTCTGTCCTGTTGTCTCTGGTTCACAGCCTTTCAGTCCAATAGTATCCTATAATTAGTTGTTGTAGTCATATTTACATCAATTTCATTTGATAATTTCCCACTGAGAGCAAAACAAATCGCTTGTCTGATAGATTTCTGGTCATAACAGGGCCGATGCTGAAGTCTGAACTTAACTCTAACCCAGCTGCTTCTGCTGAGTGAAGCTTGAGGCTCATCAAAGGCACAAGAACACCTGAGTGGCAGTAATTGAACCTAAAAGGTGAAACTAATCTATGAGACAGACGCAATCCAGATATTTCAGCCTTTATTTGTTATAATTGTGATGATTCTGGCTACAGCTGATGAAAACCCCACATTCAGAATCTCAATTCAAATATAGTGAAAAGGTTCAATATTCTAGACTCAAAGTGTCACACTCTAATCAGCTGATGAATCCAGAACACCTGCAGAGGGTTCCTGAGCCTTTAGATGGTCTCTCAGTCTGAGCTGGATTACTGACATAAGTGGACTTTTACACCAGATTCTCATTTTTGAGTTTCACCTGTAGACCATAGAACAGGCTCTGCTAAAAACTACAATACTTAGATTATTCAGAGCTTAACTAGATTATATTAGACTGATAGCAGAGTCCTTAAAGAACAGTTTGTGATTGGTTAAACCTTCATTTGATTTGTGACAGTATAAAAAACAAACTTTATTCCATCTGACCCACCTTAGGTCTGGTNTTTTGTTTATTTATGATATGCAGCAGTTAGGGGTGTATTAATAAATCAGACGCAGAAAATAACAAAAATGTGTCTTTAGATTTAGCTAAACAGGCTCATTTCCTCATTATTTTTATAACTGTCATCAACCTGAAGCAACAACCGTGGCTTTTTCTCATGGAATAAAAAAATATCTTCATAATTTAGCCAAACAGCTGACAGGAATTCAGAACTTTAAAGCTTCTTACTCTCTCAGCTTTGAGCAGAAAAGAAGCATTGTGTTGTCTGTTCACAGCAAAGGGTTTAGCATAATTCTGGCTCCTATCAGCCACAGCAATAGGTGTTAAAAATATTTGAAATTTTATCAAAACAGTCCAGCGCTTCGAAAGCATTTCAACAGTTTCATAGCAACAGTGTTATCCATGAGCGGCGCTTTTTACAAGCCTCTCTTACTCATGCTCTGTTTGAATGAACGTAGGCAACTTCTAGCAAAAAACATGCACAATGTAAAGATAGCACCGAGTCTTCGAAGTAGCGGAGACTTAAATTTGTCTTCGGTTCTCTCCCACACAGCTTACATAACGTACTGTACAGAGTCTGCCAGACGTCAGAGAAAATTGAGTAAAACGTGATTTTATATGTCTTTGGTGGGTTAAATAATAAAATCTCTTGAGAAAGATTTTTTTTTTTTTTGGAAAATGGGAATTTAAAAACAGTAAATACATATTTATATTTACTGGCTCTGGATATTAGAAGACAGGGCTTGATTAATTTCATAAAATTGTGCAATATCAGAATCACAGCATGGATTTTAATTTGAGCAAAAGGCTCTTCATTAAGATGCAAAAAGTTTTTATTATCAAGATTAAAAACAATATTTGGTAAAGATTAAAGCCCCATTAGTTGTCACACACACTGATGTGTGGTGAAATGTGTTCTCTACATTTGACCCATCCCATGAGGAATGGTGAGCTGCAGACACGGCCGCGTTCGGGAACTATTTGGTAGTTTAAGCCCCCAATCCAACCCCTTAATGCGGTGTCAAGCAGGAAGGCACTGGTATGACCCAACTGGGATTTGAACGCTGATCTCCTAGTCCCAGGGTGGACACTCATACCACTAGGCCACTGAGCTCTTTGTATTTTACTTGGGTAAGTTTATAACGCCAACACTTGGCTACAGTCCAGCGCAGTGTAACCACGTAATATGGTACCAGCAAAGTCACAGGGTACCTCTTAGCCATCAGCTATGGCAGATTCAAATTCAGTCTAGTGCAGAGTTTTAAACTGAAGATGACCCAGTAATGACAATTGAATTTT
>SSNS01000201.1:810321-829204 GCA_006937985.1 Aphyosemion australe | reverse complement strand
TTCTAGGGCGTTTGCCCTATGATCATTACACAGCGTTATTATCATGCAATGTTTTTAGGTCAAATAAATTCCTTTGAGACAACCACAACCTTGAACAAAAGCCTTTTCTAAAATGTTCTTCAAGTGAAATAACCTCCAAGCTTTGCAGCCCTGAGAGAACTGAATCTTCAGCAAACCACCAGCCTTGAGCTCCAAACGCTGATCTCATTAACACCATGAAATCAGGCTTTTTAATGATTGGGGCCCCCGTTCAGCCCTCCTCTCAGATCGCGTCATCCATCTGCTCCACTGGGATTCAGTCCTGCTCTCTAAAGTGTGAGCCCACTGGAGCATCGTGGCTGGATTAGCAGAATGTGCTTATCCTGCAACCTTCAGGCACTAATTACTCTACCAGAACAAGCAGATTTTCATCTGCAGGCTGTATTGCTTTCTGTAATGAACTGCCACTTTCTGTCATTTTACAGTCTTTATTGGGACGCTGATTACGGAGAAGCATGATTGGCTTTATGAAGAGAAAATAAGACAAGTAAGGGGTTAATATCAACACATTTATGGCAAATATGGTTGTACAATAAATGATCTGTGCTGTGAAAACATATTTGACCCCTTAAAGAATAATGTTTTTTACACTTAAATATTTTAAATCAGCAAACAAACTTCAAAATGAGACAAAGGTGACCTAAATAAATTTGAAAAGCTGGTTTTACATATTTTTTTTGTTTATTGAGAGAAAAAAGCTACACAAACCAACTTGGCGCTATGTGGAATTGTAATTGCCTCCTAAGCTTAATAACTGGTTGCAACATCCTTAGCGGCAACAACTGTAAACAAGCCTTTGTGGTACTTAGGAGTCGTGATTGACCATCTGTTGTCTTGGAAAAGTCACCCTGAAAGTGGTGTGTAAAAACAAAACAATGGATGTGTGTCCTTAGAAGCCTGAGGTCCTTTGGAGCAAGTAAAGACATTTTTCTTCTTCTTTATAAAAGTCTGCTGATAAATCAACACTGTTGCATCAAATAAAAAATTTGCTCAAAGACTGTGGGTCACCCAGTTCATTTAAGGTCAAAGATCAGATATTATGCTTCAGGATTTTCTATTAGACAGGACAATTCATGATATCATAGGTGGTCCAGGTCCTTAAGCAGCAAAGCAACCCCAGACCATCACACTACCACCACCGTGTTTGTCTGAAATTAGTTTTACCTCAGAATGGGACACACACCTTCCAAAATGTTTCACTCTTGTCTCATCAGTCCACGGACATTTTCCAAAGTGTCTTGGAGAACATCAAGAAATATGAGATGGGTTTTTGTATTGTTTTTAGTAAGCATGGGCTCTGGCATCAGACCTCTCCCATGATGGCATTTTTGCCCCCCACATCTTTTTCATGTTGATGATCCTTAACCAAGTGATGCCTGCAGGGCTTTAGATGTTCTGGATCATGAAACCATCATCAGGAGATTGCTTTTCCAATTTACTCAGGTTATAGCAATAAAAGAGAGGTCTGCGGCACTCAGGAGGATGAAAATGGTTAAAAAAGGCCTTTATTTTTCCATGGCTTAATTAAATACAAACATGTCTACTAGTTTCAGCCACACTGGCCTTACTCAGGTTATCTTTGTCTGAAAAAGACCCCTAACCATGATCTAAAATATTAAAATGTGTTCAAAAAAAGCAAAAATCTGTAAATTGGAAATATTTCTTCACATCACTGTAAAACATGAAGGTAAGCATGCAGCACTCAGGAGCAGAAAGAGTTTGGGCAAACGTTACTCAGCACACCTGGGGAGCAATGACGAAATGATCGGTTGCCATGGTGATGAAGTACTACAGCACTGCAGAACAATAAGGACAAATAAATGCATTTTTTCTTTGTATGGCTGCTGCTCAGAAACACAGAAGATAAATGAAAATGTTCACAAATAAAAGAAATGTTTAAGATCTTTGAAAGTCGTCAACTGATGTTTTGGAAATCATCTTGAAACAAGCAGAAGTGCTACTCTCACGTCAGAGCATCTTTATGATTCACTGGAATACATTTTTTAAAAGTGGGATGCTTTCCTATAATCCTCTCGGGCTAGCAGTTACATAAAAACATCTTGATTGAGAGAAATAATCCACTACTGAATATGAGAACAGGGTCACAGAGAAAAATAAAAAGCCTGCAGAGTGGGCTGCTATCTAAACGCAGCAGACGATGTAGAAGGAACAGCCAGAAAGACAGTTTGACCCGCGCAGCTGCATCTTACAACCGTTTCTCTAGCTGTTAGCTTATTATGGGTTTATTATGAATTTGGCTGAGTGTTTCAAAGGGATCACAAAAAGGAGTGTAATAAGAACTTGCTTTAATTACGACTCAGATTCGAATCCCTGTGAATGAAGTTTTTGCTGTCACGCTGAGATCTTATTCTGCAGCAGACTTAAGCCATCCATCTAGCCGTCTCTGGCGCTGACACGCTGAAGGATTTGTGACTGTGCTTAAATAGCGTTACATTGTTCGTCTGGCAAGCTGCTGTGCCCCCTCTCGCTTTCTCTGACTGCCTCCCCGCTGTGACTCATCAGGCAATAACCTTGACAAACAACCTTCAACACCCACACTCCACATAGCAACACTGATAAGATTTACAGAGTACTTTAGAGCTGGATTTCACTTCCCTCCATCTGCCATCCTCCCAATTATACAGATCTCCGGGCATTTATATACTCATAATGACAAATCACTGCAAACGTACAACAGCATTAGTAGTGAACAGATTCTACCTGGCTGTTTAGGGATGTTTAATAATCATCTCGAGTCAAACACAAGGAGCTGGTTGAAATATCAAAAAATCACTACTACTACTGCTAAGGAGCATGCAAGAATGAAAAGTGGAGCAGTGCAATGTGCCAAACACTGTCCTGTGGGATAAATACAGTGTGCAGCATATTACTGCCAAAGATCCACGAGCTGGTGTGATGTGAACAAAGAAAAAAAAGTGTTTAAAATTTAGGAGTAATTTATTCTTGTTTTCAAGTAGCAGGAATTTGACTGATAACGGGCTGTCAGGTCCTAATGACAGATTATTATTAAAACATTAAAGTTCCAGACGTGGCCATTTTGAAGTTTGTTTCTATGTCAAAGTTAGAAATATTCACTTTGCTACAGATTACATACAGTCCTCTTTGACTTTTACGTCAGATTAAAGATTAATCCAATAACAACAGGTGTTTGGAATCAGCCAATATTGCGCTTGATCATCTTAATCAGTGGTCAGCCCATTTGAAATAAAAAAAAAAGATTTTTGAGAGATCGTGAGAGATATTCCATATGGAATTTTCTGAAGTGGACATATTATGCAAACATCACCTTTTGCATGCTTTTGTGCTGCAGTGTGGGTCTCTACTGCCTCTAGAAACACTCCAAACATGATAAAACATCCATTTGTTTTCTGTCAGTGTTTGGTGCCTAAAACAATCAGTTTCAAAATGTTTGTGACATCACAAAAGGGAAAATTACCATAGCACTACCTCTCGCCTGCAAGAGAGAGCTGCTGCTGGAGGAGCAGTGGCTCTACTGCAAGCCCCTCCCTTATATTGGAGCTTCTCAGCTTATAGCAGCCTGATTGGGGGATGGGTGGGCGTGGCCAGCTTGTTTTCTTAAAGTGACAGAACCCTGAAACGGCTCATTCTGGAAGGTACTGAAACTGCCGAGAATAAAACTGCTGAAACCGCTTGATGTGAGAGGGATTTTTTTGCAAAGAACTTCATAAACATTTTTGTTTTTACCATAGAACTATTGTAACTTAAAATGTGTCTCCTTTAACCTTAACAAGAATCAGAAATCTGTGTCAGCCCTGAAAGCCAAAATCAGTTCTTGCCTATAGAGGACTAATGTGGTAGCAGCTAGAACAAATTCCCTTGCTGTCTTCTTAAAGCAGTTCCAATCTCCAGAACCTACCAGCTGTTAATGCCAATATTATTTAAACCACCATCAATTTTGCACTGCATAGTTGTTCATCTATAATTGATATATACAAGCATAACAATCACCAGTAGAAGCAAAATGGTGCATTCAGGGGTCACAATGTATGTAAGTAATTTATTAAAACCTTTGCACCAATTTTTGTTGAAACATCCCTCAAAGAGACACACAGTAGACCAGTTCTACCTTGCATAAGTCAGTTTGATTTTAGAATAGTCCAACATTATTTACATGACTAGAAAGTGGTTATAACTTTATACATAAACACTACAAAATGACCATAATAGTCCTTTAAAAAATAACAGGACCACTTTTGTTGTGACACATCCATTATAGAAAACCTGCACTAGTCAATTTAAAAATAGCTTTATTCAATTTTTCTTTCATTAACGAGTCTTGTGGTCTACAGCAGCCAGCACGTCAGAACCACACAGAGATAATGCATGAATTATGAACACAGTAGGAGGAGGAAGCACTATGAATAGCTTTTTAACAGTCACAGAGTGAACAGTAATCAGTTTTAACATGATTGTACGATGGCCATCAGTGACAAATGGAGGTAAAATGATGTACACCATTCAATTTTCTTTAGCAGAAAACCCAAGGAATTAACAAAGATCTGTATAAGTCTCCACTTCTCACCCCAACTGCTCAGAGCAGATGGTCTCCCACCCTGAGTTTGGAGTTGCCAGGTTTTAAAATTTCCTCTAAGTTGAATCAAACGGGATGGGTCAGCTTCCTCTTCCTCTAAATGCACCAAGATGTAAAAAGAGACGAAACTGTGTTGGATTGTTAAAAAAGGTCAGATGGACCGGTTCAGGTTTTACTTACAATAAAAGAAAAAGAACAAGTATGTATAAAAAATGTTTCAATGATCAGTTTTTATGCTGATCCTGATGGGAAAATTTATTTTCTTTAATAAATACAAGAAAAAAAAAACTCACAAAAATGTGTTTTAGTTTTTGATTCTGAGCTGGAAAATAGTTAAATGATTTCTATTTTGCATTATTTTAGTAAATTTAACAAGAAAATTGCTGAACATGTTCATGCAAAGAGCATCTGCTATCTCCTTTCTACAGCCAAATGAATTTCTATTCATCAGTTTCATTCAGAAAAAAGCACATTTGTCTTTAACAAAGATAAAGCTCCCATTAACCTCTCATGCAGATTATTTTCTTCTTCCATCTTCCTGCATCATGACTCTTTTAGAAACACAAGGACCAGCAGGCCCGGGGGTGGAGATATTGACAGAAGAACAGATCTGCACTTTGATCTCTGCAGCAGATTCGGCCGTAGCGCCGCTGCCAGCAGCAGCCAGGAGGATCTCAGGTGGATGGCACAGAGCCGCTCTGCCTAGCAGCTTAAACAGGTTTCAGAACAGCCTGTCTAAAGTCCACGGGCTTAAACCACGCAGGCTTTAGTAAACGGTGCTCCATCACAATATTAGCAGACAACAGGATGAGACGCCATCAGATCTTTGTGCAGTTATTGACTCAAACAAACAAACTTGGTGATAAATAGATGGAATTGGCGGTGAGGTATTGACTGTAAAGTCTGGGTAAGCAGTTCCTGACAGCTGGCAGGTGATTACTGCTCCATTCAGCACCACGGACAGAGACATGGATACAACTCAAAAACTACAATTTGCCCTTTCGCAGTCATGACTGATAAAATACTTTTTTATATTACATATTCAAAAAGTTATATACATGCAGCAGTAACAATACTAATGCCAGCTTGATCATACCTCCTACAGGCCACAGCAACCTCATGTGTTTCCTACGCCACACCATTACTTGCGTTTTACTCCTACCAGCCAAAAGGGGGTAATAAGGGTATTCCTGAGGGGGTTTCTGTAAAGCTCTGCTGCCCCTCCCCAGTTATCTAGCCTCATAAATTATAGAGACCCGTTAACGCCTACTGTATGAAAAGCCTTTCAATAGGAGCCAACAGAGGCAGCCGTCAGAGCATCAGTCAGTGAAGACAGAGGAGTAAATCTCTACTGAGAGAAGATGAACAACCAACCACACGGCAATCTAAATATATCAGTTTAAATAGAGCAAGGGTTTGTCCACTAATTATTTGTATAAACTATTGATTTATAATATTTTTGGCTGTAAAACCTCACAGAAACACAAATTTGCATCTATTCTTACACCAATCATAAACTCCAAATATAAGAAATGTGTGCTCAAATTATTGAGTTTTTTTGTATATTTTATTTAATTCTCCACTATTTAGTGAAACTGCAATGATTTTATTCTGCTGAAAACTTAAAAACTTTACTTTTTGGGGTATTTACAGCACATTTCATGAAATAATTTAATAAAATCTAATGCTTCTCATGATTTCTGCTACACATTGAGGTCATTTTATTTGTAGCAATCATAGCTTTAACATGAACGTGTGTGCTTGCCACCTGAGAGAAAGGAAACGTGTTTTTACAAATGTGGTGTAACTCTTGCTGTAAAGAAAACAAATCTAAATCAAACTGAAAACAAAAGACAAAAAGCAACTTTGGAGAACATCTCCATATACTGATGACCACAGACGAGCTCATGATTAATTATCTTGAGGCATCATGCTTGCAGGAGCGCCTGGACCATCTCTTCTGGAGTTTACACCCTGCACCTGCACGGAGGAATGGATGTTGCTAAAAATAACTAAGCTCACCACAATCCAGACCATCATCACTTCCATCAACTCCACCTCTAGGTCTCTGTATCGATTAGGCTGATTCACATGTAATTGCTTCAGGATTAGGATAAGTATTGTGCTAAATGGAGTGTTTTTTTTCCTCATTCTACAGAAAGGTGAAAGGCAGCTGATAATGTTTTTGCCTGCCTGTTCGTAAAATATCTCATAAACCACTAAAAGAGGTCTAATGAAGCTTTCAGCAAGTCTTGAGATGGATAAACACTCCATCACCTCTCATCATAAGATGAGCTTAGCTTAAATTTCTGACATAAATGGTGATGGGGATATGCACTTAAATTTGGAATTAACTCAAAATAATCAAACTGTTTCACAAAAGATTCAACGCTTTCAATTATGTTAAAACACAAACAAAGCAAATACAGAAATTAAGCCCATCTTCTATCTATACGCTATACAGTAAAGTGGAACAAAGGATGCATTTTCCATCAAAATGGCCCAGGGCAAGCAATCACTCTCTCCTAAAAGAACTGCAAGAAGGACACGCTGAGCAGCAGAGCAAACAGCCCTTTATTACCATCACTTGCACCTGTTTCCCACCCTTGAGGCAAAGAAGCGCTCCATGCAAACCATTTATAGGCAGCAAAGCACCACTGGTGAAATAATCCCCTCCTGACTGTAATTCTGCCACCATATGGCACACCTCTGTCTGTGCGTTGAGCCAAAACAAAGGCAAAGCTGCCACCAAGGGTGGCTTACATCTCGTACCCTTTTTTAAACAAGTTAAACAAGAAATTTACCATCATGTATGTCTCAAAAATACTTGAAATAGGTTGAGGAAATTGTCTAAAAACGTTTTCTGCACAAAATTGTTCACATTTGTTTGGAAAAAACTCAAAATGTGCATCAAGGACCACTCTATGGATGTTGGTGTTAATTCTGGATAAACATGTAGAACAGAGGAGAGATAATATTAGTCTGACAAAACACTCACCAAGAGTTTTTCATTTAGTTGGAAATTAAATAATAAAAATATCATATTCTAGGAGCGCGAAGAGAAAAATAATCAAAATGCCCCTGAGAAGCGTGCACAGTGAGGATCATGCACAACTGTTAAATCCTGCACTCATGTCACTACTTGCCCTAAAAACCCATTTTCTTTAAGATGGCAGCTTGTTTTCTTTTTTTTTTAGCAAAAGCGCTGTTCCTAATATTATTCCTCGTGCTAGATCTGGGAGAAATTTCTCAAAATAACTGGAAGTATTACCAGAACAGAAGTTTGCACAATGAAATAAAAACATGCTTGTTACTGAGGTGGATGGAGTGAGTGGAAAAACAAAGAGGAGGGCAGAGGGAAGCATCAGGAGAGGAGAGATGAGACCCAAATTACACAACTCCTTGCTGGCGTGTGGCCTAATATGTCCTGACATGTGACCTAATGAACCAGAAATAATGAGAATGTTTTCCTTAATTTTTAGCTGCTGTAGTAACAGAGAGATGAGGACATAGAGATTATCTGCTCCGACAGGCGGTGGTTGTTCTGGTTGGTCTTTAGGTTCTACAGCTAATAAGATATTAATTAAATTAAATTAAATTAAAATCTCACTTATTAGTGTAAAATATTTGCACAGTTCCACTAGTTCCTCTTTGTAAGGTGGTGAGATTTTAAGGCAATGTGTTCTTTTCTGAATATTTTTAATAGAATCTTTATGTATTATTTGAAATATGTTAATGATGTTATAATTTAATTTCCCAAATTAATAAAAATAGCAAAGTTTGAAATATTGCCAATAAAATAAATATATTAAAGTAAAACAAACATTTGCAAATTTCTTGTTTGGCTGACCAATATCTTGCTGCAGTTCATATGTTTCATTACAACAAAGAAAATACTTTATATTTTTACATTTTACCTTAAAGTAGCTCTCCGGAGTATTTATTTTATTTGATGGCTCCATCTAGTGGCTGACAAGCGTATCACACCAATAGTCGGGTCGACTCGATAATTTAAGATGGCGACCGCACGTTTTTTGTTTATGAATGTGCTTCTTTAGCTGACAAACAGAGCTAAAACACGTTGTTTTACAATTATTCTCATGTCATGTTGTATTTTCATATATTTAAATTTTAAAGACCTCATTTTCCATGAAAAGTTCATCAACGCTGCATCAGATAGGTGCGTCCTTAAATTTGAAGCAGGTAAGCGGTAGTCTAATGCTATTGGTTAGTTTTACTCGGCGGTCAGTTTCCTATTGCCTGGATTTTACGGGGAAGGGGGCGGGCTTAGCAAAAAAAAAAAAGACGTATTGCTTACTTAAAACACTACATGACAAGACAATCACTTTTACGGATTTCTAAAAAATCATACATAATTCCTGAAAGGGGAAAACTCCGGATTGCTGCTTTAAGCAATTCATTTTAATTAGTTAAATTCAGCAATAAAACTGATCCTGGAAATTGGACAAAATACCAACCATTATGTGAGACATTTTTGTTAGTTAAAGTTATTTTTGCAAGTGCTATGAAATTCTGCAGCTTTACTTTATAATCTGAAATATCAGCAAGTTGGCAAAATACATTTTTTATCCAAACAATGAAAACTGTCTTATAATTCACTTTGCACATACAATTGATTTTGGTTTGATGATTAGTTGGAGCATTATGCTCGCCTGTTTCTGCAGATATTTAGAAATAGAGCTCAAAACCCCAAAATGTTGCTGCAAGTTTATTTGTGAAATTGTCCCATTAACGATTATGTTTTCAAAACTCACTCTCTAGCAGAGGATTTTTCAATATTTAAAAGGTATGTACCAAATTTAGAAGCACAATCATGTGTCAGCAGAGTAAAGAGCAAAGGACTGAGCACACATCTCTGAGGAACACCTATGGTGGAGTGTGATGTTTTGAAATAAAATAATAAAATAAAAAAAATTGAAACAATGCACCAAAAATTAATACAAAGAAAAATATTGTTTTTTTACATTAAGATATAAAAATCTACAACTGCAAACAGAAAATCCACACTAAATTTTAGGTTTTTACAGATTTAAAGACTTCAAGTTGACAGCTAAATTCAAGATAACGTATTTGTATTAATTGAAAAGTGGGTTGGTTAATAATTTGTGATACTCAGTCATAAGAAAGCATCCAATAATAAAAGCAATCTGATAACAGATTGAAAAAAATGGCAGAGAAAAAAATGTACGGTCCATCAGCTGAAAAGAGACAAAGCATTTCCTCCTTCTTTTAAAAAGGCACTGTGTTGTGGAGGAAGTTTTATTCTCATCATTTATTAAATTCAATAAAATATATCATTAGAAACTAGACAGTGCACACTGCTTTTAATCTAAATCCATTTGCTGAATTGAACTGGGACCTGCAGCGGACAGCTCCCTTTGTTTCTGTTGGCTTGTTGTGTGTTTGTGTGCATCCAGCCTCTTTGTCTCCTGTGTGTTCATTCATCTCCTCTGCAGAGACATGCATCTCTTGTGACTGCTGCGCTGACACACACACAAAAGGAAAAGGAGACCGATTGAATGAGTGAAGCGCTGTTAGTGTAATCTGCCAGCCCAGACGCACGTGGAGCAGGAGGAGCTGCTCGGGCTTTTTATTTCAAGCTTAGATGGAATATTGACACAGTTAATGCACACACACACACACACACACACGCAGTACCACACACATAAATAATAAGTCTAATAAAATAACTCTTATCCGACAAGACAGTGAAAACATTCTTTCTCAGGGGGGAAGTTACGCAGAGTCAAATTCATTAAAAAAAGGAATTATTCAGCTCTAAACACCAAAAACAAATAATCTTAAAGCTATTAATACTTTGTTGCATCACTCCAAATTACAAGCATTCAACTATTTCTGTTTTTTTTTATGTCCTTATGTTTGGTGTGTTATAGAAAACAACACAATGGAAGAGTGTATGAGTGAGTAAAATTAAACACTCAGACCTCTAAAGACACCCTCTGACAGAGCCACACACTCTTCATCATCATCATCATCATCATCATCAGCCTTTATTTATAAAGCACTTTCTTGCATTAGCCACGCCCAAAGTGCTGTACATGACACAGTAAAAACACATCAACCCCAAAAAATTAAAAACAAAATCATTAACATAAAAAGAGAGATTAAAAATAAATTTAAAAAAATAAAAACGGTCACATCCAGACAGCTGCAGCTAGCTAACATAAAATACACCGAATAAACACGACCTAATCTAACTCTGTAGAAAAGCTAAATAATAAAAATGGGTCTTCAATCTACTCTTAAAAACATTCAATGATGGGGCTTGCCTGACCACCAGTAGCAGGTCATTCCATACTCTTGGCTGAGAATACAGTTGGTGTTCCCTTATGTTTCATTATGATCCTCAACATCAGCCACCTTCATGGTGGTATACAAGACCAGAATTTAATACCCATCCTTTCAGTTCCTGGTGCAACATAGAACTGCATTTTACTAGTATAAATATTTACCACGACACTGAAGAAGCCCTCGCTAATTCCTTACTGCACTGGAAATTAAAATGAGACCGAAAAGCAGCAACAATTTTGTATCGTCTTGTTTTAAAGGCATTGAGAAATTTGGCCTTTGTGCCAATCACAATTAAGTTTATTTTCAAAAGTACTCACTGTCTAGCAGAGGATGCTCTAGTATTTGAAAAATTTGTACCAAATTTAGAAGCACAATCATGTGTCAGCAGAATGAAGAGTAAAGGACTGAACACACATCCCTGATGAACCCCTGAGCTCAGTATGATAGAGAAATTCTGATGTTTTACTACCAACACAAACTGTTTGACATCTTCATGAAAGGAAGTCATTACCCAACCTCCAGTCTGGTTTTCAGTCTGAGCAGAGAGGAATAATTGTGTAAAGAAATATTTAAGAACATATTTGAATATGTCAGAAGTAAAAAGTATGCTGTCATCAAAGAGATGCATGTAACAAAAAGCCTGAAGGATCTGACAGCTTTATAGCTGATGAACTTTTTATGTGACACTCTTCAGCCAACGGAAAGTCACCATTTCAGTCAAAGTATTCCTTCTTTGCTGTTTTGGGGATAAAAACCATATTTATCTGTAGACAATGGCAGCAAACAGTTTCCTGGACACCTTGGACTTCCTAAAATATCCCAGATGCAAAAATCAACAGTACACAGAGTGTTTATTCAGTTGCCAAATGAGACATGAAACATTGAGGCAAGGAATAGGAGTGATCCAAAAAGGAAGTGAGGAGTGGTGATAATTAGCTAAAATAAATCCTGCAGAGATGGTGTGGAGTAAGCTGCAACCATGATGAGACAAAAACGGGAAGAGGTGGTGCGTGGAGCACATCTGGACAACGTGAACATGGGACAGAGCAGAAGAACTAAAGTGCATTTTTAAATCAAATAAAGACAAAATGTGTTCCTTTGTTTCGCATTAAACTTGAGAATGAACTACTTTGGTTCTTTTTCATAATTCTTTTGTTAGCAGCTAACAGAAGACGGTCACGGATGTCCAACCTCATCAGATTTTAGTTCAGCACCTGGCATGTTGACACTAGTATTTATTTCCATAACAAAGCAACTTTTGTGTCAAAGGAGTTGGTCAAGGATTAAAAACTAAAAACATGTTGGTCTGAATAGCATGCTATTTGAAATGTGAGTACATGGAAAATGTAAGAGTCTATGTTCTGCAGATAACCAAAACTTAGGAATTTGGCATTTTGCAACCTAAATCAAAGTAGATTAATGCTGAGGGTTTTTTGGTTTTTAAGTTTGGTTCCACCAGATCTGTTCCTGTGCTTCCTCATTAGTCTGCAGAGGCACAGAACCTTGAAGTACAGAGCAAGACAAAGACTGGATTCTCTCAAACAGCAGAGAGCCCCCAGGCCCAAAGACTGCTGGGTGAGCAGAGAGGGAGGGACAAAAGTAAAATCTCACTACTGCCTGAAAGAGTGAAACTTAAATGGATCATAATACAAGACCATTAACAGAGCAGTCCGTAAACTCACAAAGGAATTATAAAAACTTCTTCAAAGTATAAATTAGCAATAAGAAAAAAAATGATTGCCAACTAAAGAAGTTGGTACCCCTTTAAGGAATGCATGTCACCAAGGGCCTTTCATGCCAACTAGAGATGTACCAATTCTAGTTACTGACACTGATTTCTGACTGTTGCAGCTCTGACCTGCTCTTTCCTGTTTTTGGTGATTCTAGTTCATCTCACAGAACTACGTATAACGAAATCTAGAATTTTTACCAATTTTTGATTAACTTCAAAATGCAGATTTTGGAAAGCTTACCCAGTGGTACATGAGCTATTTTGCTGACACTACTCATAAAGCAAATACATGCACAGACAAAACATGTACAAAAATCAGACTCAAAAGATCTGTGTGTGTGATGGAGCGGCACTGCCACTGACAGGCACGAATCTGACAGAGGACATTTGACACGCACGCACACACATGAATACACCAACACATAGGCATCAGTCACTTCTACCTGGAGTGGTGGTGGTGTTGGGTGTTTGCGCTCATTCATTACTGCTTGGTTTGCAGTGGTTTTTGTGGGTGTGGGGTCTGGGGTATGACTCGCATCTCTCCTCTCGTGCGAGATTTAGCATCAATGCGGCCTACATGCATTGAGGGAGCTGAAGGAGGCTACGAAATCACAGATTGATGGTGACCTGGCTTTGTTGCTATTGGACTTGTAAATAATAATATTTTTTGTGTGGCTCTTTTTACTTTGTGGCTTCCTCCTTCGGGGGCAAAAAAGCTTTGGTGCACCTGTATCAACACAGAGAATTCAGCTGGAGGAGAAAGTAGCTTCAGACGACAGGATTTGGAGTCTTATTTCTTGATATTTGGACATCTCTCCTCTTATTGGCTAACAGCAACATGACTCTACCGTTGACTCTGTTTGCTTTGAAAGCAACGTTTGATGTTTTATCTCCACAAATAACACAAGCCTGAAGGAGTTCTGCCGTGTGGTGGCGTTGCTAATGCTAACTGTTAGCTTCTACTAGTCTCTGCTGTTTCCCGGATGCTAAAACAACAACAGCCTTCCGTGTAGCGAGGGTGAGTCCAAGAGACAGCTTGACATAGAGCAGTCAGGCTTTTCAAATCCTAGTGTTTCACCGTCTATTTTCTATCCGCAGCTAATGCAGGAAATAGGTGCAGGACACAATTTTCACGTTCAGCCTGCATGTTAAACTCAGAGTGACTGATCATTTTCAACTTTCAAGTCAATTTTGTAGGATAATGTTATAGAACTTTATGCTACTTTCTGCAGAGTTCTGATGAGCACACACTGACATCCAAACTAAAACATTTTGGGGCAACATTAGTTCACACAAAAAACTCATTCACCTTAAACCAATGTCTGAAATTTGGTGCGTTACAAGGTTTCCAACAGCACATTTTTAGCCTGGCATCACTGAAATTAACATTCTGTTTGATTCTAAACTGCTCTAAAACATTTTAGGTCAGTGTTTGAACACAGCTCTAATCTGGTTTACACAGAGGGTTTGGGATCACTCCTGCACATCAGGACTGGAGGTTACAAACACCCTTCATTATTTCTAACTGATCAAAGCTTAAACAGACAGATTCATTCTCTCTTTTAAATTACCTGCCTTAAGAAATCCCTTTCAAGGTCTTAACCAGGAGCTGCAATGCAACACGCTAAGTCATTTACAAGAATGCTGATGTATGTAAATACAACCAGGAAGCTGTGCTATCTGTTTGCAACATTACAGCTCAAGGCTTGGTCCTTTTGAAGCAGATTTTGCAGTGTAACAGGGTTAACCTCAATGCTGCTCAGGTCTTTTCTACTCCTCTGATTAGCAAACTGGGCACAACACACACATATATTGCTCTAGTAAGGTGTTTAATAGTCAGGCCTTTAGGTGGAGCTTAATAACCTCAGGCTCTACTCTGTTTCTCTTTGTCCCACAACACATCTCCGACAGCACAATAGAGGGCTCATCAGCCTGCTGCCAACACACTGACAGACTGCCTCCCTGCGTCAGCTTGCACGCACACACACACACACACACACACACACACACACACACGCGCGCGCACACACACACACAAGACTCAGGGGAATAGAAGAGGGACATTTGGTCAGACAGATCCAAACAAGCCACATTTGGGGGCTTAAACATCCTGCTACAACAATATAACACAACTGAAAAGTAGAAGAAAAAACTGCTCTGTAAGTGCATGTAAGCTCATTTCTATGACTGTGTAGCGAGAGTCATTTGGCATCTTGTCTCCAGCTAAGCTCTTTCAAGAACCTCAGGTCAGGCAGAGTTTAATTTGCATGCAATATTCAGCTTGGGTTCAGAACTGTGTGAGAGAGAGCAGAGAAACACAAGGGTGAAGATTAAAAACCAAATCCAAAGGCAGGAACAGGCCTGACATGATGCCTCGGCTCTTTTGTTATCAACAAGTCGAGGCTCGTGGAGGGCAGCGGGCGACCGGCTGCTCTCATGTATCAAATCCCTGAAATGCTGCCTAAATGGAAAGTGAAGGAATCCCTAATTGCCATCTTCTACAGGCTGTTGGGCTTAGTTGCTGTCGAGCACAAGCGACACTCTGCTGAGATTACTTCTCATGAAACATTCAGATGTAGCACGCATTTTAATGATTCATATGAAGCGTATCAATGGTGCTAGCCACTACGGACTCAGGGAATTCACACACCTGCACAGAGACGTATGATCAGTTTCAGAGCTGCTCTGTTAGACAACGTAAACTTTGGTTTATGTCTACGTGACACAGTGGTGCATTAGGTTGCACAGGTGGCTCTGAGAAAGATACATTTGCATGCCCTGCCTCTGTTATAGTTTCCTCCTCCCACAATTCAAAAGACAGCACAGTCTTGCACTGGTTTGTGGATCTTTATTTTGAAGCCTGTATTTTTTCTTTTTGGTCTTTCTTGTCTAGTTATTTTTCTTAAAATCTGAATGTTGCAAACAAGAGGTGTATTTAACAGAAACCAGATAATGTTTAATGATCTGTTTTATTCTTTAAAAAAGAGCACAGAAATTGCCATTTATTGGAAGCCAGACTGAAGCCGCTCACAGTTTCTTTTGTAAAGCTGCAGCCGAAGTTCTACTAATGCAGTGATATATGATGCATGCTATTTTGGTATGATGCCTTAATCTGTCAGAATAAGTATTGTTTGGTGCATGCTCAAAAAGGCTGAGGCATTAATGCTAAACTTCACATGCTTGTGGTTTCTCATCCTAATGCAGGATAATACATGTCCATGTTGTCTGGCAGGATTTTACTTTGGCACCTAGGCTGGATTGATATTAATAAACCAGATTCACTTGTTTTGTTTTATTAATTAACTGCAAAAAAGCCTCTATTTAGAGGTTGCTGTGCTGGAAGAGTAGTGCCTTTTTATTGTTATTTTGACACATCTGATGTCCCTGTGTGCCATTTCTACATTTTCATTGTAGAATAACAGATAAAATGTGTTATACATGTTGGTTTCTCCTATTATCATTCATGGTCACACTATTTGTCTAAAATATCAATAATGGTTTTGTCTTTTAGCAACACCTCATTCACTGCAGCTGCCATTACCTTAATCTGAGCCTCCGAAACATTTGCACAGCTCATGTTAATATTATTCTAGAAATTCTGGTTTGATAATAAAAACCTAAGAAAACTCCTAAAACCAAAACATAAAATAAAGAAAGAATTTCTAAGAAAAAAGCTCACAGGACAGGAATTGTGTCAACAGCAAGACTGTTCTGAGTGATGTGGACCGACAGCTCCCGGTGCCCTCACAAGCCTTTAGCAGGGCACTGGTGTTTGTCAGGAGTTTTATAATCCTGACCACTGAGTGATCCCACAATTTCCCACAGTAACTGTGGAGTCACCGTAGCAACAGCTGAGACGCTGGCATCATGCTTCAAAGTGAAGCACCCCTCAACACACAGACTCCCATCCCCCATCAGACTCTTCATGAGATGTCAGCAGATTTTAGGAGAATGTGCACAAATGGCTCTTACTGACACGCCAAAAAATAGAAGCCAACTCTGAACTGGTGAACCCTTTCTTATTAAACTTTTACCACTGAAGAAGAAGTGATCTAAGTGATGAAGCAAAAAAAGGATGAGTTTGTATTAAAGGTAGACCGATATATCGGGCCGATATAGCTGGCCGATATTTACCGTTTTTTTATTATTATTTATTGGCATTGGCTGATATTTGTCCTTAATAAAGCCAATTTAAAGTCAGGCACATCCTTTGGCAGCCCGATGCTGTTGCAGAATTAAATTTAAATGTATTTTTACGTTCACTAATAACATCTGCATAATAAATACTTTAAATTAACTTTATTTAAGTGTCTGACTTTAACACTGAACAGTGCACAAAGTTCAGATTTAAAAGTTAAATTCAGAGTTCAAACACTGATTCAGCTTCAGAAGTTTTGTGCATCAACTGATGCTATTAGTGACATTATAGCATGAAAATAAGGTGGAAAATGTCTAGATATTGGCCATGAAATCGGCCCATAAAAATTGGCAGTACATATCGGCCATCGGCTGACCATGTCTCATATATATTGGCACCAGCTATAGAAAATCCAATATCGGTCCACCTCTAGTTTGTATTTTTCTCAAATAAAGCTAATTTAAATGACATAAGAAGAATGTAGAAACATTACACAAAAATGGTCATAATCCAAACGAAAACATTAAGTTGCAGATTTGCTGCTCAGACTGAATTCTTTTACGGCACTCCTCAAGGATGTGTACTCAGTCCTTTGCTTTTCACTCTGATGATTCATGACTGCAGGAAACTACTTAGAGCTGAGATGAAACATTAAGCTGGTGGGGAGAAAACATCCATCCTGTCTCTTAATGACAACTAAGCTAAGAGTTTTAAATTAAAGCTGCACAATAACAGCTAGCCTTTAGGCTACTGATATCACGGAGGATATCTCAAACACTTAGTCTGACCAAGAAATCAGCAGAGATTGCACTTTTACAGAAGCCTTTGAAATTTCCCGATACCATTCTCACCACCATTTAATAGGGCACTATGAGAGCACATACCGCTGCATCACTTAATGCTATGGCAATTGTTAATGACAGGAAGACACTGTGGAGAAAACTGCTGGGAAAAGACATTGGGGTCTGATGCAACTCCTAGTGCCAACACATGTGATGACATACAGTTCTGATTTTCTTTTTGTGTGGAATGAAAGCTGTGCTTGAAGTGGTTTAAAAGGAAAATATGCTTGAAAACTGATTGTTTTCAGACTGTGAGTCATGCTATGAGATGAGAGAATGACTAACGTCTTCAGTCAAAACACATTCTCAACGAGAAACTCAACCAAAAGGTAAACTCAGGATAAACAGACTGCACTAAGATGTCTGAAACTCATCAATAATGCAGAATGTTTGGGTTTTGCTTTAAAAAAAGGACAAAAAATATTGCAAATGTGTTCTGCGCATACAGCCGACACACCCACTGTGCTCAATGCTTCTTACAAGTGAGAAAATATATTTGTCATTTATGCTAAATGAGCCATAGGTGGTTCTCTTGGTGATGTTATTTTTGCAAAAACTGCATTAAAAGGACAAAAAAGCAGAAAATGCTTGAGGCTAAAAGCAAAAGTCAAACTCCTCCAACAACCTGCACCAAGATGAGGACTATGTCTGCTGGGAAATTAGTGATAAGTGCTCGCATCTCCTTCCCTCGCCCTTGTGGACATCTCCATAATTCATCAATGGAGAACTTATGAGTACTAAAAGGTGGACATCAATTCTTGCTCAACATGTAAAATCCTTGGCTTAGCCTAGTTAGTACTTTACCTGTACTACTAAAATTATACTTAAGCTGGTTTGATGTCAGGTAATGGAAGAAGGCTGACCTGAGCCAGGGGGAAATCTGCCAATATGGAGCCATTAAAAAGTTCAGAGAAAGGATCCGAGTGTGATGGAAACAGGTCTAAGGGGGAATAAAAAGTGCACTATACAGGACAGGTAAAAAACAGGAAAAAGGCGACTAAAATATGAAAAAGGCTATGAAAGTCTGCTTGTGTGTCTTGATATCCAGGCCATAAAGCCTGAAATGATACAACTAAATGTGGAACACACATTAGCGATGTGGCTAGTCAGTTGGATCATCCTGCTCCCTCACTGGATAAGAACGATAATCAGGATGCCAGACAGCCACAGCTGAGCAGGAGCATTCTCCCCTTTCACTCTCCACTCCCCTCCTTCCCCTCAGTTAC
>SSNS01000201.1:775985-807620 GCA_006937985.1 Aphyosemion australe | reverse complement strand
TTCTTTTGTTGGCTTCATAGCATTCAGTACAACCGTAGAGACCAAAGAATGCTCTTAAATTACCCAAATAACAAACTGCGCGTATCAAATTTAATCTATGATAAAAGTGCATAGATGTAATGAAAATGTGTTTTTAATTAAACAGTAAAAAGTTACCACCCACTTTTTGATCAGTGCCGTGACCCGGATTCGAACCGGGGTTGCTGCGGCCACAACGCAGAGTACTAACCACTATACGATCACGGCGAGCTAACCGGGGACGGTGGCTGCGTGCCGAAATTTATGTGAATGTAGAAAAGACCGATGAATGTGTTCACCTTGTTTCTGCTTATTTTTATAAAATAAGTTAAAGCTACGATGACAAATATGCAAAACAAGCTTAAAAAATGTTTTCATGCCTCCTAACAAAGTTCTAACATAGAGTTATAAATCAGTTATAATAACTATACCCTACTGTGGAGAATAAAATAAAACCGAAAAAAAGAACCAAAATTTACCAAGTAAAAAAATATATATATATTTAATCACTATTCAAAGGTTTACAGGATAACTAAATGAATTACAAAATTATTTCATTTTCTATTAAAGACGCATTTTAACATTTCTAAGCTTAGTGAATTTGTCTGCTTGCAGGAAACCATGCTGAAGCAGACGGTGATAGTTCTGATTCTGAGCATGAAATTGTGATGAAAAAATCTCAACCAGGAGTGATGCAGCTGTTCTATTCTATGATACAGAGTTATAGTATAAGTAAACATGCAAGAAGAGTGGACAGCACTGTGCTTTTTGGTCAAGGTTATTTTAGAGTACTCAATCTTTTAGAAAAAAATGTTATTGAGCAACACCTTGGTCACCATGTAAGAGATCAAGCAATGTTTTACCACAAAGCAGCAGACAACTTCCACCTGTTTTTGAGTATTCAATACAAAATGGAATGGGATTTTCTCTGGGCACTCTACATTCTGATTGCATCTTATGTGTATTAAACAGAAATAGAGAAACAAATCTGTAACTTAAATCAGGGTCCAATGAGTGCATCATTTTACAAAATCTAATAAGCAATAAATAATAGACAGTCATGGTCATAAAAAGACTTCTGCAGATGCAGTTTTCTCAAAGTTTGCAAGAAAATATCGCTGCATGACTCCATAAAATGTAAGAAATCTATAAAGATACAAAATCATGCTTTATTTTCAAGCAATTAAAAAATTAAATACAGCACCAGTGTGAAAAAACAGTTGATTCATTAACAAACTTACATTTCTTTATAAAGAGAATTTACAATTGAATCGAAAGTTAATTCTAGACTTATATATATTTAATTAAAGAGTGTGGTGGTGAAAATGTTGTTTATTTGATAAATTATAGGAAGTCCTCGATAGGCCAGCCAGCTTGCCTGTGGAGTAAAAGTGTCATACCAGTACTGTGTAAAAAGTATTTTACACTTGCAGTTGAACTTTGTACAACAATATATTCACAGTTCTAAGCTAGGATGTGAAAAGCAATGTGAAGAAAATATAAATATTTCACCCATTCACAGAACTGTTGATCATCTGTTACAAAAACAGGATTCAGGATCAACAACATTTTAAGTGGATACCAGAAATCTTAGAGTTCATTCTCATCGTTCTCTTCAGGTTCATTGCTCCGTACAGATGCAGTTTTAGCAGCACAAACTGCCTTTCTAGTGTGACACGGATGAGCCAGAGTCTGATGCTGTTGTGATGGGCTGTTACAAATGTTCCTCATGCTTTGAGCTTCTTGCTTTTTGCTCGTTTCTGCATGAATCCCACTGTAAAGTTTGCAGGATGCAACCAGAGGTTTTCCCACGTCGATCTGCTGGCTTTCAGTTTGCCGCAGATTGTTCTTTGTGTGAGTATAATGCAGATCCACCTTGATGACCAGTGACTCCTAAGAACAGCAATTAAAAAATAAAATATATCAATTCTGAACTATTCACAGGAACAAAAATGGGACATATCAAATGCTTACTCTGAGCTTCTGAAGAGAGCAAAGTCTCAGAGTGCAGTCTGGACTATTTGAGTTATTTAACAGTAGTGAGTCCATCTCCTCTGACTGGGCAGAACTGGAAAATATGTCTTCTATTGGCTGTGGAGTCAAAACAAAAAAAATTAACTCTATTTGCATTTGTTAACAAGCTATGTCAACAAAAATGAACCCATCTCTATTTTTTATGCTTTAGCATCATATTGTTGCTGATATATTAACCACAAGATGTCAGTATGGTTTAAAACTGTAATCAGGCAAACACAAGTATTGTGCAATAGAAGTGCACTGCAGGGCTTTTTTTTTTTGCATGATTCGTCAATCGTGCAGGAAGTCCATATATGGAGAGAACTTCCTCAAACACGTGAAGCGTGGGTGTTAGTGGTCAAACACCGGCTGGCTAATGGAAACTGCCTTCCAACATAAGCAACATGGAAATTATGATGTAAATACAGCTTGCAGTTTTTAAACTCTATGTTAAATTAGGAAGTCCTAACAAAAATACAGTATTCGGCTTCTGTTTAGTAGAAAGGAAGTTAAAACGTAGGCTCAAGTGTTTCTCTCTTCCTGTCATGTTTATTAATCTCTTCTGAAAAAATGTCTATGTGGTGCCATTTTTGTTGATTATAAAGTTTAACAGCAAGAGTAAATACTTACAGGTATGCTGCTCAGCACCACGGTGCAGTCTTGGGTGTAATCACCCACAGTTTTTATCTTTGCAAAAGCTACCAAGACGTTAGAGAACAAAGCTGAAAAGCTAAGTTCCACTTCAACTCCACAAAGAAACCACAGCAGCTTTTTCCGGGGTAGCTCTGGGGGAGAAAGCAACACAAATAATCATTTATTAAAAAAGACAAAATAACATTGATTTTTTTCCTCACTTATGAGAACAAGCCATTTATTGTTTGTTTATTCTAAAAAACATGAAACATTTCTAGTAGTTCAATTCCCCATTTTTACGGCACAATACATTATGTATCATCATAGGGTAGTTGATTAGCAAGAATCTGGTGATACAATATGTTTCACAATACAAGGGAGATGATGCGATATGAAAAGGCAGACGATAATTGCAAATATTGAGACTGAATTAAAGTGGTAAGCTCAGGCTAGATGCTTGCATAACACATCCAGTGTTATCACAAGATTTTGTTGTTCCATCCAAATAAGGGCGGTAAAACTGCTGCCACCATATTGGCAGTGCCGGCCCAAGCCTTTGTGGGTTCTAAGCAGGATTTCCTTTGGGGGTCCCCCATACCAACAAGTCAACTCCAGATGATGCATCATCCCTAGGCTACAGTGTGTGTAAAATACCCGCTATCATTTGCATAATTTGTAAGCAGCTTACATCATACCAGCATTATTATGGCTATTCGTTTTAACTTCACAGGAGTAGCGAACCAACAAAAAGGCTGAAATTAATTTGCATTTCCAGATGCAAGTGTTATTTAAGTGTGGTATATTAATTTTGACTAAAAATCAGCAAACACTGAATTTATAGTAAACAAGTTACTGTCTTTTGCTCTTAAAATTTGGATCAGATGTGTAAAATGTGCAATCACTACACCATAAAACTAAATATAATATTTAAATATTTTTTCCTTGTGTAATATCATTTAGTTTGTATTATTTAAGGTCATTAAAATATTTTTTTTCTCAAGTCATCCTCTTTGGGGTTCCCCATGGTAGTGTGGGGGCCCCAAGCAGTCGCTTAATTTGTGTATGCCTTGGTCCGGCCCTGCATATTGGAGTGGGAGTTTGAATTGCATTGTTCAAAAGAAATACAACAAATCTTTGCATGCAAACTCTCAATGCTGCTATAAAATATTAATTCACTATCATAACACAAAATATAGTGAAATTTCAGTATATCGATATTTTCTTACATCCTTAAATCATCAAGTGTGCTTTGGAGGAAAAAAGATCTCGGATCACTCCACAACATCAAGATTTTAGAAGGGGTAGTTTAAGGAAGGCTAAAAAATGCGTCATGTAAAGGAAAATGCACTTTACACACTAAGTTGGTTCCCTATTTTGATTCAGCAAAAAAGCCATGCCTTATTTCTTCTTTTTTTTTTTTTGAAACAACCACAGTCTGCACGTGGTTTGTTCTGTGGGAGGTGTGAAGATCGCTTATCTAAACAACCTCTTTCCTCTATTCAACGGGACAAGAAATGAATCCAAAGAAGTTAGATTGAATGTTAATGATTGAGAATAATCTATAAATCACTATCTTACACCTTCTGTAAAGAAAGAAGAAAAGCTTGTAGGCTCATGGAAAATTCCACCAACTCACCGTTGGCTTGTCTCCAGCAGACATCACGTAGATGGAGCTCCCTTGTGTGGCCAGCAGTTTGAACTTTATCTGCGAGGGATCGCGCTTCCTTCATGGTGTGTTTGATTTCCACTGCCTGCTTGCCTTTGACAAGATGGTCTCGACCAAGATCTGGTGAAGCGGTAGGAAGAAAGCGTGGGTAAATACGATCGCAAATCTAGAACACCTACTCGTAAAAAACCACATCGAAAAGAGGAGAGGAGCAATGCTTCGTTAGAAGAAGAAATCTCAGTACAGATTAAACTTTCAATCACAGGAGCTAACCACGTTTGACAAAAATAGAGAGTGAGGAGTGTCGATTCTAATGCAAAACAAAAAAGTTCATCAAATTTACATGACTATATTTGAGGAACTTGGGGAAGTTTTGAAAACAAAGATTCAGATTAATTGGGCAAAATTTCTCAGGGGGTTTCTCTTTTTTTGTAAATAATCAAAACACACAAACATGGGACTCATTTAACAGGCTGAAAGTGATTATTAAGACCAGTTAGGTGAAAAAAGCAGCTTTTTGAAAATTTTATTATTGGCTTATGATGTGATCCAATAAAAACCTGGTTACCGTGGAAACTTATTGCCAATTGAGTATTAATGAGGAAGGTACGGTTTGAGGGCTGTATTCCATTCGTGCAGCTCTGCATGCAGGTTGTTCTGTAAAAACAGAACTTCCTAAAAAATGGAATGCAGCCCTTTTGCCTTCCTTTTGGTTACAAGTCCAAATATTTGCAGTGAAACAGGCCTATTGCTGCCCACACTGGAGCTCTCGCTGCAGCTTATTCACATTTATTTTTTAAATTTCTAGGAAACCCTTTACACATTTGTTCACCTAAATAAGTCCTCACGGATTTAGGCGCACACCGAGTGCTGTCAGCAGGGGGGCTTGTCACACTCGCACTGATTTGTGAGCGACCCCAAGAGAGCAGAAGTGGGGGGTGCCCAAACGGCAGAGCAGCTGTCTTGCTTGCTGCAGCGCTCAAGTTTCTGGCTGTTCTCTAGCCAACAGTGTGAATTTCTGAAGAATGAGGTCACATGCTAATGCTACCTCGAAAATGTATTTCCCCATGGGGGAACTGAAAAAACAAACACGCTTTCAAGACGGGAGAACTCGATCACCTTCAATTCCTGATCAGTCACAGCTGAACTACGAATACCACATAAGTAACGTTAAAATGAGACGCGAATCAAAACACGTCTGTGCTCCATCCAGCACAGAACAACTTGTTCCCTTCAAAGCTGTTTACCCTGGATCTGCAGTGCTTATGACAGAGTAACAAACGGAATCAAGATGACAGAGTCTACTAAAGGCTGATTCCATACATAAAAATAAACTAATAACTTTATCATCACCCCAAAATGTTTTTTTCCTTCATAAAAATCATATTCTCACTAGAGATACCTACCCTCAGAAACCTTTTCTAAGACATGCGTGACTTTGTCTGGCTGCAGTATGTGCCTGTTCAGGTACTTTGTGAAGATTCCAGTACTCTTTCCCCCGTCTTGGACCTCATACGCCTCGGCATCTTCGCATCTAAAAGAGTTCAGGAAGTAAACAGCAAGTTGAGTAAGATGTCTGTTCTTTTTGAATGAACAGAACATTAAAGAAATACATACGTGGCATAACCATACACAGTGTTCCCATTTGGTCCCAGTGGCATAATGACAGACGGTATGCAGTCCTGGTTGTACCTGAAGCATATTTTCAAAAAGAATTATTAATTGCATTTGAATTTTTCACTTTTTATTGTGATTAAATGTCACTTTTTAGATTATGAAAACAGAAATCAGTGAATGCATTTACCATTTTCTGCAGGTATCCAGGAGAATTACGCTCATTGCTGTCTGCCTTTCCTGCATTCTGTGCATTACCCTCTGCACACAGATGCAGTTTATAGTTTGGTACGACTGAGGAGCATCAACAGAGATCAAGTAATTCCTTCCAGCGTGCTCATACCCGTGACCCGCATAGTAGAAAAGACCTGTCAAGAGTCGTAAAATAACACGTCTAGTGAAGAAAAAGATAGCAAATTTTATATAATAGAGTGCAAGAAGGTCAAACAGGGAGACAAAAAGATGCTCTGGAGTATGGTTCAAAACACATTAAATGTGTTTTGTTATCAACAAGACAAACGACAGTAGCAGCAGCATTGTTCTGATGCAGCATGACTTCTCGTTTTGTCTTATTTGCTCAGAAAACCCTTCAGTTTATGATTTCAGCATTTCCTTTTCTGCTGTTAAATAATAATGGCTTACTTCCTTCAACAGTATGACCATATTTATCACCCACTGCTGAAAGGTCAAAGGTTAATGTATTCTCAAGTTATTGCATCTGTTAGCGAGAGATCTCTTTAACCACTGACTGTAAATCTACAGCTGATTATTGTTTACAGTCAACCTGATTGAAGAATACTGGACCAGCTAACTAATAATTAACAGATATAGAGCTAAAAAAAATTGGTAGCACAGGATCAGGCATAAAGTTATTATTATACCAGAAAACGTTATAACGCCATCATTACATAAAACATAAAATGATCTTGGTTTAAAAACCAGGCAAGAAAGGTGGTTGGGTCTGATGCTTTTAAATATAGTATTATATGCATGCCTGATTAGTTCCTCCTTATCTACCGACTCAACCACTCATACATGTCTATAAACAACTCAAGCAGACAGCAATAATTATAGAACATGAAAAATGAAGTTACAAGCTGCACGTCGTAAAAACAAAATATTAAGTTTATGAAATTAAATAACAAAATAAAAAATAAATAAATGCACTCACCATAAACTCCTCTGTCCAGGAGCTGAATGAACTTGTCTATAGCAGCCAGCATTTCTTCTTTGGTGAGATCCAACAAGGAAACGACTCTAAATCCAAGCTGCTGCAGCAGGTTGGCCAGCTCGTGGACGTCCATCACTGGTGCCATCAAACTCGGGTAGTTGGAGTAATTCAGGTTGCCGATTAAAAGTGCAACTTTATCTGAGGCTAAAAATAAAAAGATCACAACCCACTTATAGCAATTTATATCATTATTTTAATTTCCTGCACATAATTGTTTTCCATAAACTGTACCTGTGAGTGCTGGAGGAGAAACCCGGTCTGGTTGCACTGAAGAGCATAAAAAAGATGGACAAAATGAGTGTTTGGAAACATCTGAATACATTTTTAAACTAATCATGTCTTTTGGGCACTGAACGATTTCTGTGATAGCATTTGCAACAGCAGGAGAAGCACAAGTAAGAACTAGTTTCACTTTACATCACTTTCCTGTTGTGTGTTTAAGGCCCCGGCTATTTGGAGTCAAACAACTTCCTTTTTAGTCTTTAGAAATGGGAAAGTACCCTCGGCATAGTGGAAACAACTAGAAGCTGTGAGCTAAATCAGTGGAATAAAAGAGGTGTGAAGAAAACCTGATTTTCCTCACAGGAGGAAGTTATGTTAGAGGAAAATACGGAGATTAAAATAGGAAAAAAGGGTTGTTGTTTTTTTACAATTCTATGTTGGACTTACCAATGTCAACATCCACTGGTTCTGTCCAGCTCTCTCCTGACACGTTAGATATGGAGCACAGATAGGATCCTTTATGTTCAGCTGTTGCACCATCAATCTGCAAGCACAACAGATTTTATTGCTTCTGTTTCGGGATAAACTCTCAATTGTTATTCCCTGCTTTGGTAAAATATTAACCAAGTTCCCTAACAAAACACTGACTCAGAATCAGTTAAATGACACGGTAAGAGCTGACATTGTCAACAGCGAGGTGAGTAAACACTCGCAAACCTGCAGGGTGTCACTCGTCTTGTTCTGCAGAGGCTGTCCATTGCGGTACCATTGGTAGTGTGGAGTGGGAACGCCAAAGGCGGCGCAGCGCAGCGTGAGTTTAGCACCAGGTCGAACCGTCTGCGGTTTAGGGTTGACGGCGACGTACGGCTCACCCTCCCAGTCTACAGGCAAACCTGAAAAGAAATTTGCAGAGATTTAAAACTGCAGCAATAAAAAATGATGCAAACAACAACAATGTGTAAACATTACCTGATTTATTAATGTCCAGGACCTTTACCTTCACCCACTCACTGAACACATAGTTGTTAAAGGGGTCATTCACTCTGCAGACGAAGAGCTGGGTTTTTACAGCTGTGATGGTCAGGTCTGCTTGAGTACCACCAGGCACCTGTGGAAGGTAAAGAAAAGGTGTTTTTTTGTTTGCTGGTGATTAAAATTATCTTTTTTTTCCTCTAAATTAAATTTACAACATCAAAATGATCATGTAAAACATCTGATAGGGGTGATTCTACTCATTTCTGAGTCTTGAATAGACTGCACTCACTTCTCTCTCATCTTCAGTGAACCACTGGTAGTGGAGGATGCTTTTGCCCTCAGCTCTGACTCGCAGGGTCACCTTATGGTTCACAGGAACGCACACTGAGACAGGATGACGCACAATGACGATTTCTGAAAATAAAAAAGAAATAAATACAAATTTGCCTTCATCTGTTAACACGTTATTTTATAATATAGTAGATTAAAAAGTGGATAAAACGCACCTTTAATCATTATGTGACCAGGCTTGGGGCGAGCTCCAGTCATTTGTGCATTTTCGTCCTCCTGAGGACACATAAACGCAACTTTTACAAAGTAAATACATAAATAACAACACTGACTCGCTGTCTAGTCCTAAAGCATTACTTCTCATTTCCAGTGAAGCGAGCTTTCATTGTACAACGCAGCAATGTGGCAACAGCTGTTTTTGTTAAATAGAAAGTTCAGTTCTTTAAATATATAAACATGTAAAAGTTGATGTTTTCTACCTGCCGTCAGCCTCGCACCGGTTGAGCAACAGTCGGACCTCAGCCAGATTGTTTTCCTGTTTGAAGCTCTCATAACTTCTAATATATAACACAAACTCTCCCCCTTCCCGGAACAAGACAGCGCACCCACACAAAACCGTAACGCCTAAAATATGGGAGCAACATAAATATCAGTAAGACATTCTCAATGAGGAAACTTTCAGAAATTGTATAAACTTCAAATAAATAATTAAAAATAGGTTTTGCAGTTAAAGTATTTAAGGGAATGAACTCTGTTTGTTTGGGTCGTAACGGGAGAAAGCAGGTGGAGCTGCTATTTCAGGTGTTACGGTAAAAAGATATCCGCCTGCTCTGAGCGAGCCACAACCTCAGACTGAGGTCAGAGTCACAAAGACCTATCTGTGTGAGATTAGGAAGAGCTGTCATTATTTACTGGCAAAAAGGATTCAGGAATTCACAATTCATTAGCTGCAAACTCATAAAAGAAACTTTAAAAGCCACTTAATTAACACAAATATGATCTTTTCTTTATCTAACAGTTTTAAATCCCAACTCTAATAAAATATAAATGTGTTATTGTGAAAGGACATGTCTTCAGTTCATTTCTTTAAACAGTCTTAAATATTTTTATTAAAATACGCATACATAAAACCTACATTGTGTTTGTTCTTTGGATATACTTTGATTACAATTTATATTTTAAAATACAAGGTCAAAAGAAAGATCCCATATCTACAAAATGTGGGCATGACTTTTAGAAATGTTGCTTAAAATGTGTTTGATATTTTTTCTACTGGCAATAAAGTTTGTCCAAATAAAATTAACAAAATGCTGACAGAAAAGTTAAAAACACAATTGGTAACACTTTAAATATAAGGGTCCCTTCCTTAACGTTAGTGCATTATTAAGCATTAATAAACAAAGGGACCCTTTATTAACGTTCTTGTTAACTATTAAAAGTTAGGGCAAAGGGCCTGGGGGTGTCTGCTTAGTAATGCATTACATAATATGCTTAGGCAGTTGTTAATACTTTATTTAATACTTTATTAATGCTTAATAATGCACTAACGTTAATAAAGGGACCCTTATTGTAAATATTATCATGTTGGGAGGGGTGTTGTACTCCAATAACTCCTAGAAAAACTTAGCACATATATTGTTAACTGACAAAATATTTCCAGCGACGTTTGTTTTCAATTAGATTTAGTTTAAAATTCCATCGATTCAAATAATTTACAGTTGGATCCGAACTTCTTTGTGAAGTCTAAAGACTCGTTTCGGAAAGTCTGATGTGCTCTTGCTCCTATTTGTGGTTCTTCTAAAAATAGGGCTCTGCTGGCAACACATGCATGTCTATGATAGGCGGTTACAGATTTTCCTCGCAGACTCTGGCTCCAAAGCCCCACTGACAACATCTTAATGGTAAGCTGGACAATATCACAAGCTTTATGAGGACAGAGGCGACACTTTGGGTGTGTTCTTGTTACATTTTTATAAACGCCATATCTTGTGTTTGAACTCTAACAGCTCTTCCACAATTTGATAGCAGACACTATTTATATCTTTGCTCCAGTCCAAAAGCTTTGCTTGGTCAGAAAGGACGTTTGGTCTAAGCTGTGTCTGAACGCCTGAATTTGATGCATTCTTTGTTCATTTCTCATAGGTCTTTTCACCATTACAGGGTTGACTTTTAATTTCCTGGAAGCTTTGATTCAGATAACATCAATTTAAGCCAAATTTCTTTCCCTCTTCTTCCCACGCAGCCAATGACACAACCGTCTGGAATTTTATTTCATTTATTAAATCACTTTAGTGAACAATGACCTCCAGGAGGCCAATGACCCGTTCGTTTTCTGGCAATGGAAGATCAAGCAGCTTCAGCGAGGAAGAGGGCGGCTCTTCCAATGGCCGCTCGGAGAGCCGTAACACCTATCTGTCTAATGTTAGGCCTGAAAACAGGTAGGTGACTCCCACCTGTGATACTTGCATTTATTTGTTTATCTGGAACATTTTTTATTTTATTTTTTAAAGATTTAAATCACATGGATATCAAAAAAAGCATCTGTGTCAGGCAGGTCAGGTTAACACATCCTAAAATGCAGTTTTAAAGTTAAAGACACATCATTTTAGTTAAGATAGAAGTCACGTGGGTTCCATAGGTTTAATTTATTCACTGACGTTCCTTCATTTGCCTCCTTTCTAAATAGCTATTCAAGGTATTCTCACTACAGGCCGTCGAGGTAATCCCAGTTTGAAAACACTCCTCCAAACTAACAAGTTAACCATAAAAACTGGTTTTATCCTGAGAGAATGAAGCCATCCCGCATTTAACTTTAATTTCCAGTAGTGTCTAGTTTCTCCCATAATTTCTTGTTTTCTTTTTGGTTTTATTAGTGGTCTACGGTGGTTTCAGTGATAAATTGACAACACTGATTTGTGTCTCACAAGTTTCCGTCGCCCTTTTTCACAGCATTTTCACTACTAGAACTTCTCATTAACATCTCGTTTAGGAGTGTTATTTGAATACTGCACCAAAGTGAAGACATCACTTGAATGTGTTGCGGCTGTCTAGTGTTTGAAGCCTGAAACCGACTGATTTATCAGTGTTTTTGTGGGTTGTTGTTGTTTTGTTTTTTTCCCAGGAGCACATTGTGCAGCGTCATGGCTCAGCTGACAGAAGACATACAGCCATCATTTGAGACGACCCTGAAATCAAAGGCTGTTTCAGAAAACTGTAACGTTAAATTCACCTGCGTGGTGTCAGGTAGGCCCTGTTTGTTTTCATGTTTCAACTCATCCTTTGGTCGATAAACTGAAACCTTTCAGACTGAGGAGAAGACGTGAACACAGGATGTGACTAATATGAAAACAAAGGAAAGGTTTCACTTTATCGGAAGCATGCTAACCGCTTCACTCTTCCTGAGCTGCTACTTACAGACAATATTGTATCTGAAGCTGTTTTTTTCAACATACATTTGATTGCAGGCCAGATTTTTCGGGGCTGGGAAAGTTTTATAGCAGCAGCTGTTACTGACTAACACATAAAGGACATGATGCAACAGCCACAAACACACTTACATCACAGTCTAAACCACATTAGGTGTGTGTTAACCTGTACAAACATACGTTTTAGGTCTAAAATTGACCTTTTACCTGCTACCTTTCATGAGTTTTTCAACTAAAATCATCTCCTGATGACAAACAATTGAGTTTCATGCACTTTGTGAAATCACATGATTTTAGAAGATCTTGCACAATCTGTTAGTTCTTTGATTGCATCTTGTAAACGGCTCTCACCTGCCATAAAAAGGACTGAGTTGCAGTGATTATTGTTTAGCTGTGGTGATCATCTTTGAGTTCACCTTTTGGTGACAGAAAACAAAAATGTTGCACAAACAACATTTTTTGTGGTGTAAACATTTAAATTTTAGCCTTTTTTCTACAGGTTACCCTGTTCCAGAGCTGAAATGGTATAAAGATGATATGGAAATGGACCGATACTGTGGGCTCCCTAAATACGAAATTCGTCGTAATGGAAAGACGCACACGCTCCATATTTTCAAGTACGTAACAAAGCATTCCAAAACTTAAATAAAATATTTAGTAGGAGTAATGATGCATACCTCTTCGAAACATTAATTTTCAGCTGTACATTGGATGATGCAGCCATTTATCAGGTCTCAGCGAGTAACTGCAAAGGTATCGTCTCCTGCTCTGGAGTTTTAGAGGTTGGTACCATGAATGAGTACAAGATCCATCAGCGTTTCTTTGAAAAACTGAAGCAGAAGGCAGAGAAGAAGAAAAAAGACTTGGAGGTGAAGATGGAAGGTAAAGAAAACATTCAGAAAGAACCACGTCGTAGCCCAGATCATCCCCAGAGGAAACGCTCGGTTCCACCATCAGAGGTGAAGGCAGATGTCAACAAGTCTGTGGCTGTAGAACATCCAGGAGATTTAGCAGAGACAGTTAGCTCAGGGTTGAGGGATAAGGTCGATCTGGCATCTGTGAGCAATTCTTTAGAGAACGGCACATCCGTGTCTGAGGAAACCTTGGCCAAAAAGAGACTTAAAATGTCAAATGGTGAAGATGTGGGCGTTAACAGCAGCAGCAGTAGCAGAAACCATGTCCTAGGGATTGGAGGTGAAAACTGTTATGATGGAGGAATCAGTTTAGCCCATTTTTTGGCAGAAACTCTGCAGACCCAAGCTACTGAGGAGGATCCGATTCCACCTCAAGAGGAGAAACCTCAAGACATGAAGACAAATGTAGGAGATGCAGAGGAGGTGCAGAACAAGTTAGAAAACCAGGAAGGTGAAAAGGAAAAAGAAGGAGATGAGGAATTAGAAAAAGGCAAAATGCGAGAGAGGCAAGTGGAGGTGAAGCATGGCAAACAGAGTTCAGAAGGCAAGCATCACAGCAAGGGCCACAAGGATCATGATCACCACAACATTCAGGCGTCCATCTCCTCCATGCTGCACACGGTCAAAGACTTCTTCTTTGGGAAAAACAAGAAGGACTCTCACAGTCACTGCGAAAATGAAGACTTGGACGTGCAGCCATCTGAATTGGATTTACCGCCATCATTTCAGCTGCATGTTGAACATAATCCAGACACTCACCAGGAAGTGGAGCCCTCAGAAACTATGGATACAGAGCAACACTCAGCACCACCAGAGGACAGCAACCTGAAAACAGAACTCCAACCAGATTATAAACCGCTTCCCAAGAGCGAAGAGGAATCTAAAGCAAAGAGGGAAGATGCTGAGGAGGCCATGGAGGTCTCTGTGGAGCCAGACTCTGAGGTAAGCGGTCTCCCATGTCTGCTATTCCATAATTTTAAATCCACTGGTTTTGTTTGCTGCAGGTCCAGTTTTGATGGTGGCAGAGAAGCTTATGACGCTTTGCTGTGATTTTTTATGGAAACATATGAAATTGTTGACTGCTTCAACAAAGCATACAGTGAAATACCAGCGCCTTATCTGAAACCGCCAAAGTGAGTCAGCGCAGAGTTAGTGCTGCTGAGTGAAGTCAGAGTGGGGGAAGAGAACTTGCTGTAGGTGCGTGTGCGTGTGTGTGTGAGGGGGTGGGGGATATTGTGCATCTGAAAGGCACCCGCTGAGATGGGATGTAAAATATCTTAGATGCCGGCCGACTGGTGCGTCAGAGATCATGTTGAAACCTGAAGGGCTCTCTCACGTTACAAACACAGAACTCTGACAGACGACCGGCCGAGCGGGTCGGCTCAGCAGCAGCAGCAGTAGTAGAGAATCCTGTTGCATGTTTGAAAGGAGGGACTTGTCACATTGGCCCCACCCCCACACCGTGTCTTAGAATAAACCTTTTCCTCATCGAGAGAAGCAGCATCTTGCTTTACACATTTCAGCATTGTTTCATGTCTGTCAAAACACGACCGCATCACAGCTTGGAGCTGATTTAGCTTTTCTCTCCAGCTTTAATGTTTGACAGTTTTGACAGTCTTTTAGCAAATTTAAGACAACATAGCCAACTTTTTTTATTTGAGATTTACTTTTAAAAAAAAAGGATTGAAGTTGCAATTAAATTAAATATTATATTGTGTCTCATGTCAGAAATGACAAATAGATGCATTTCTGTTCTGTTCTGTTTGTTTACCTAAAGAAGTGAGAGTTGTGTGAAGACAGTTTAAACTAGATGACTATGCTTCTGAAAGTGACACATCAAATGAGAGTTTAAGGATGACAGTTTGTCCAACATCCTGTGAAGTAGAGAACCGTGTCTGGTGGAAAAAGGAAACTAAGGTAAAAATGTTTATTGGGCTGAGTGATTAATATGGAACTACGATAGACTAGTAGGAAGTCAAAATGTTCACACGAACAATGTTTTCACAAGAGCATGACACCTATTTATGCACCGATGTGTTGAAGTGGCCAGAGCTTCATTTTTAGACTGAATGTGACACCAGTTCCCTTCCATTGAAAGCAGTGACTTCTTGTTTTCATAGTAGTCAAACATGACTGCTGGCCAAACGCGTTGTCACGAGGAAGCATGTAACCAAAAAAAACACTCAGCGTCATGGAAACTGAAAGATGTGAATATCAAAAAAGGGAACCTGAAGAGCCACAAAAAACATGTTTATAAGTAGCTTAAATATTTACCTACGAGGCTAAAATCGATCATAAACAGAACATTTGTAACGGTACACGCAAGGAATGGACCCAATCATTGTGCCAAACAATAAAAGCGAGATTAAAAATGTATTTATTAAAGGTCAGGGTAGGTGCACAGAGGAATCCGGGTGCAGGAGTCCGATGAAGATGAGGCAGGAAGCTTGGTCGGGTTCATTTCTGTGAGGGAATCAGGACTCATGCAACAATGAAAGGTTGGAATGCTGCTCAGACAATCAGGTGATTGTGCAGAGGAGTAGATCCGTGACAGGAATCTGCTGATTGCAGGGTCTCGAGGATCAGGTGAAACAGCAGAATGTGGCAGCACTTGACTAACTCATAACATTTTACTTTTTTATAGTAAATTATAATAATCAGAGCTTTCTGCCCTTAAACATCATTTTTGTTCATAGTTATATTCTCCAGCCTTTTGGGGTAAACCCTTTGAGTCAGAGCATTACCCAATTGGGGGACTTTGAAATTTAGCAGCAAAATTCATGCCCCAAATATCAATAAATATCATCAAGCTGCACCTCTAAAAATACTGCAGAACATTGGCTACAAGACCATGCAAACCTTTTTTACATGCTCCAAACAAAACTAAAACTACTTAAAAGGAGTTATCAGAAATTCCTCTTCACATGTGAGTGTTTTTGCCACATTTCTGTCACTAACGCTGCTAAAAATCAGGTTGTGCACACATTCTAGCCACCCATTTTGAAGCTAAGGCCCTACTGATTCTAAATATGTATCTCCCAATATTCTACACCTAAGTTTCACAGAGATAGAGGCCAGAGAGCAACAAAAACAGAAATCGTTTTTCCCCAGCAGATCTCAAAAAAGTTTCTTACCTTTGATGTTTCACCTTGAAAAGTTTGTTTTATCCAGGCTTTCTTATCTATGGGTGCCCTAGACATGAATACGTAGACGCCCCTATTGGACGTTGGAGAGCGTAACAGCGCCATATTGGGTGGGTTCCTCACTCTCCAAACCCAACTGGAGTCAATGCAGAGTGAGCAACTATGCCCGTTTTTGTGCAACCTTTGGTTGCAACAGCCGGTGCCCTGTTGAAAACAGATCACGTGGGATTACTTTTGACTTTTCTAGCCTACCTGTTGGGATTTTATATTTTTATTATCATTCCATACTATATGTCTGATTTTGTGAAAAAGCATAATAAAATGTGTTTTTTAGTTGGGTCAGCACATTCCTCCATAGAAATAAATACGCGGGGCGAATGGCAACCCATCCAAGATGGCGGCCCGCTGCTACACCAGCTATAATAAGCAGTGCCAGACAGTCAACGTTGCATCTACATCAAAGACTGTATATATAATATGGACGGATAACGCCCACTTCTTTGCATGGCCGTGGGTGAAGCCACAAATAGGCGGTTCCCTCCACTTCTGTCTTGTATAATTCGTGTCGTCACTACCGAAAAATCCCAAAATGGGCGAAAAGGTGGAGCTGAGGGTGGCGCATCAAACGGAAATGATGTAGCCTTGTTGTAGCCGGATTGTAGCCAGCTTACCCGAAGTTAGCATTTAAGCTAATGGAGCTAACCACGGAGGTAGCAATCTAGCTAACCTGGAGCTAGGGAGCTAAAGCCGAACCTCATACTTCAGAGCGTCAGTAGTCAAAAATATAAAAATATAACTTTACTTACCGATAAAAATGGAGCGGAGAGTTCTTGGACCCTCTGTTAGTGCAATCAATGACACAACAAGCCATTTCTGCCCAACAATTTTAAAATTAACATTCCAACATGACTACCCAGACAGCACAAGAACTGGCCGAACACAGCTAATGTGACGCCCAGTGACTATAAATTACGCCGGGGGATGAAGGGCCCTGTGTCCTTCCGGTTTTTCTGCATATCCAAAAGACGCGCCCCTAATTATTCTCAATTTCAAGCTTTAATTAGGTCTAAACGGATGTGGTACAAAAAAATTCACCCCCCTCGGATTTGACATGGCTGATAGCTGGACCTATTAAACCTAAAATGGTTCGTTGTACCAGGCTGTAAGATGTTCTATTTCTGCTGTGAAATTGGCATTTTTAACATGAGGGTCAATGAGGATTTGCTCACTTCTGAGACCACCCCCAGTGGATGAGGGGAGAACTGCAACTTTTTATCACTTCCTGGATGTTTCAGGAAGTAAAATTAAATGTGGTCCCTTGATCTACATATTTGATGTCTGTGATGGGCACAGCGTGTTACGCACGACGTGAAGCCGCAGTTCAAAACAACTTTATTTGTCACTGAAAGACTTACACAGTTAACAAATGCATGGCTAAAAGGTTGGACAACAGGAAATACTTCGTGGAAGGAGTGTTGCTGTTACAGTTGACACAGATGGAACCACACTGTGCCATTTGAGACCTCGCCTGAAGTGTCTGTATATAAACCTCTGCAAAATTGTTGTTCTTGACTTTATCAAACTCAAACTTTGTACAGCTAATGTCAAGATGAGGTTTGAAGCTACTGCTGCCTTTTTCCAAAGAGGTATTCATCCTGAAATCAATATTTTTCAGGCAGCAAAGAAACAAAAATTAACTTTTTTACAATATTCCATGTCAATTTACACTTCATTAGTCACACATATACTAATATTTACACATCTAAACAAATACCACAAGAGTTTCATTTAAAATCAAACCAAAGGTAATCAAACAGACCTTGTGGTTACATAAATGTACTCAGTGTGGGCACGTCGTTTTCGAAAAGCTTTCTCAAAAAAAAAAGCCTAGGGCCCAAGATCTGGCTTTTCATTTATCAAAATGTCACTCATTCACTACTCGGCAAATACTTAATGTAAACAGTACACCTTTGTCAGCCATGCAGGGGAATTCCCCAGTTTGTGTTCAGAGACAATAACAGCACATGAACTTTTAAACTCAGTTTTTTCCATTTTAACCTCGATTTTTTTGTTGTTTAACGGCTGAAATCATAATAACATAAAAATGATTACACTGATATAAGAAATGTTCTTTTTTACTTCTGAGCATTTTGATGGACTCCTTTTGTGTGCCGGGGGTGAAACCGTTCCTGGAATAAACGGACTTGTTAAAGTTTAATGAAATACTGAAGTCCCACACATATTTAAACTATTTACTGTTTAATTTCCTAATAATTAAATAACGTTTCCAGCTTCCCTAACCCTAGTGCTCATTCTGTCTGTTGGGAATATAAGACTGCTTCGCCGCAAGAACCCTGTCAGGATTTGTAGGTGTTCGTGTGTCTGCTGATTTACAGCAGAGATACTTTTCTGAGTCTAAATGTGTCACACTATGAAAGGTCACAGCTTAATTGTGCCCCTTAATGTTACTATCATCCCATAAAATAGCACTGAATTGCTTTTATGGGGTGCCTTAAGTCTCTTTGCCTTTAATGTATCAAACTGGCTTATTGACCAATTCTAAAATAGAGAATGCAGAATTGGAATGATCCTAAAATGCTTTGTTTGTTTACTTCCTAACAGGCTGAAGAGAAAATCTCCAGCACAGTTTTCAAAGTGGGTTCGGCACAAAAACCAGAGTCAGATTTTCTGCAAGTTTTACAAGAACCTAAACACCAGGCAGGAGGAGATGACGCTTCAGCAAAGGAAGATAAAGCTGTTGCATCACAGAGTCAAGCTCCAGCTGATGAAGCACGCCCCCTCCCACCCACATTTTCTAAACCAAACACTTGCTGGATTCCGCCTCATGATGTCTCAGGTGCAAAGAGCCATAACCTTGAAGTAGGACGTGGCGAAACCTTGCAAATGGAGGCGATTCGTGCCGATACGATCAGCACAAAGGAAGATCTCGCCACTGAATCCGGTCACTCCTCCAACAAGTCATCTGAGGAAGAGAAACCTGAAGTGAAATTCAGACAACAGCAAATCTCAGATATTAACAGATCTGAAATCACTAAAATATCTTTACCAGAAGGTAGAACAGGGTCATGTGAATCTAAACCACCTGATCAGGTGCTTTCATCTCCTGCTGCGGTAGAAGCGTGTAGTGCAGAGAACAGTCCTGTAAAAGAAGAGACTAAAGGTACCTCGATGGTTCAGGAAATGAATGCAGGATTTCCTCCCACCGACGCCCCGGGGTGGGTAGACACGGGTGGCCTGCAGCGTGATCACACTTGTGCAGTTGGGGAAATAACAAAGATCAATAATGAGAAAGCAACACAGAGTCCAAATGCATCTTTTAAACGCAGTGAAGAAAAGTGCAAAACAAAAGAGGTATTGACTTGTGCCCCAGGGAAAGATTTAGAGATAAATGTGCACAACAGTTTAAAAACACAAGACCAAGCAAGTTTAAGAGCTGTGAAAAGTACAGAGAGAAATGACAGTTCACAATTAGAGTTTGAGAAAGAACGGAAAACTCCTGTGAGTGAAGATTTGGATAAAACCAATGCACATGAAAATAATACCGATAAACGTGGGTCTCATATAGGAAATATTCCTTTAATCCAAATATCTACTATTGATGACATCCCAGATGTCAAACCATCTACGCCAGATTTGGGTCCAAGTGAACATTTTATAATCCCAAAAATTGAAATAATGGGCCCTGAGCTGAAAGAATGCACCTTGCCACTGAGTATTTTGGCACTGAACAAGCCAGAACCGTATAACTTACAAAACCATGACGCAACTGATGAGTCAACAACAGTTATTAAAAACCAGAGCATGGCAGATTTTCCAGTCTTGTTTCCTGTGCAGCGAGGAATGCAGAATAATGGTGACCTCTCACCCACAGAGAAAGTAAAGGAAGTTGCTCAAGAAATGTTTGAGCTGCCAAAAGAGCATGTGAAAAGAGATCAGCTCCCTGCGACGGAGCATGCATCAATTCCCGTAATAAGCATTTCATGTACAGAAGACCTGGAGAGCAATGTGTTTAGTAAAAGCAATGATTCATGTGTGGAACGTGCTTCTGAAACTCCAAGGGAATCTTTGTTTGTGGTTCCGCCAATTTCTGTCACTTATCATGAAAGCGATCCTGAGCGGCCTACTCCCAGTGAGAGGCTAGAAACGGAAACTTCAGCTAGCACGCAAAGGGGAACAAAACAAGGTGTCGAGACTAGCATGATGGCAAGGTCTGAAATAACACAAAGAGGTCAAAACTTTGAGGAAACATCTGAAAAGACAGCAAAAGAAAACACGCCAGCTGCTCTGAATGAAGCAGCAACGCCAAAGGTTGGTGGGAATGTGCCGACATTCAGTAAACCAGCAGAGGAGAACTCTGCTCCTGAAATCTTCAAGCCCAAACCAATAAAAGATGCTAAGAGGGAGAATCCTTCATCTGTTGAAGATTTCCTAAAAAACAGACCTTCTGTTGAGAGACTAAGCTCCAAGCCCCCGACATACCCCTCACTGAGTCCAGCCAGTCTTCGCAAGTTTATGTCCAAAGCAGCTCAAGACTCAGATGAGAATGCAACAAATGCCCCTGCAGTCTCCGTAGACGATCGTCAGAGTGACAAGGCAGACGAAGATCTTAGCGGAGGCTCAACTCCAACGTCGTCCCTCTCCTGTGAAAGCAGCCCTCGGCTCAAACGCAGAGACAGTCTGACGCTCATACGGTCTGCGACGCCTGAGGAGTTGGCCTCTGGAGCTCGGCGGAAAATCTTTATCCCCAGGAGCAAGGAAGATATCGAGGGGATGGTGATAGGAGGGCTAGATGGTAAAAAGGACGTGCCCTATATGTCACCAAGCCAGGCTCGCAGAGCAGCACTACTACAGGCGTCCACGGGACAAAAAACCCCACCACTCGAAAGGCGATCTCCGCTGCTGGGTCGTAGAAAGGCCACCTTAGAGGTACCAAAGGCTGGGGATGAGCCTCCTGCAGGAGCGCCAGACGGCGTCAAGGGAGAGGAGAAACAATCTGAAAAAAAGATAGACCCTCTGAAAGGTAAATAGTCAATATTTTTGTCTCAAGATGTAAAGATGAGTTAGAGAAAGAGTTGATTCACTATGTGTGACTAATAGCATGTCAAACAATTGTAAAACCATAATCTACAGAAGTGTGTGTTTATATTAAAGTGATATATGGGCGATGGTTGCAGAGGCGTTAAGTGTCCGCCTTCAATTGGAAGGATGCAGGCTCAGAGTAGATCTGCTGCTCCTCCACATCAAGAGGAGCCAGTTAAAGTGGCTCTGGGATCTGGTTAGGAATGCCTTCTGGACGCCTCCCTGGGGAGGTTTTCAACCAGGAGGAGGTCTATTGGAAGACCTAGAACACGTTGGAGCTGTGTTGGAGCTGTGTCGAACTGACTCCAGATAAGCTGAGTAAAATGGATGGATGAATCGATTCACCTTTTTGAATTGTGTTTCTGTGAAATTGTTCTAAAGACTTCCTTTCATACCCTTCGTAGATACAGCTTCTATTAGGAAAAACACCTTTTGCATCCCACATGACCCACATGACAGATTTTTTTTGTTTCTCCACATCTGTGCCATTCTGGACGCTATCTACAATGACTGAGACAGTAACAATGTACCTATTTTACACAGAAACACACACTACCATGTCTACTTATACCTATGTCTCCATCACAATTTTCCACCAGCTCCTCAGGTTATCCGTAAGATCCGGGGAGAGCCATTCCCAGATGCTTCCGGACACCTGAAGCTGTGGTGCCAGTTCTTCAATGTGCTCAGCGACTCGACCATTAAATGGTTTAAAGATGAGGAGGAAATACTAGAGGTGAAAAAAAGGTAATTATCCCACTGAAACATGAACAATGGTCCAAATATATAAAACTGCTTGAACCTGAATTATCTTTCACCTTTTCCTCTGAGGATGTCTAGTAGAAGTAGAAGTTCCCACATAGAAACGATAAAGCAGCAAGTATTTATTTGGGTCTCAGAGTACGTCCTCTGTCATTCTCACATTTTCCCTTCAGAGACGACCAGCTCATGTGACTGTGAACCCCACAGCTGTGGCACAGAGAGGTGAATCTCTGGCTAGACACATCAAGTGTAACCTGACACAATATTTTCCCATCTCCAGGGTGCACTAAAAGTCTATATATATGTGCTAATTGTTGCTGTGTCAGCAGATTGCTGTCACACAGCATGACCATCTTTCTCACAGTGACACCTTGTGGCTTGTTGGTGAAATCTGATACCTAACAGCCTCTCCGTGTTCATAATTGTGCATTGTTCCATCTTTGTTATCCTTAAGCGGAGGAGATGAAAGCCAAGTGGCGCTGGCAATCGTTCTTGCGTCCAGCCAAGACTGTGGTGTTTACGGCTGTTCGATCAATAATGAACATGGAAGTGACACCACCGACTTCCTGCTCAGCGAAGACAGTAAAATCCAGATTTCTTTTTGTAATAAATCAAGTTTTATAGTTACAGATTGTATAAGTAACATCATATAATTCTTTTGTGTTGCAGTTCTGTCTGATATATTATTGAAAGATGACTTGGAAGGTATTTTAAGTTATTTTAAGTTACTTTTGCAAATCATCAATTTAAAAAAGAAATATGCTAAGTTGTTGAATCTGTTTTCCATCAGTTGGAGAAGAGATAGAGATGACCCCGCTGCTGTTCACCAAAGGCCTGGCTGACAGCGGCACCTGGGGTGAAAAGTACTTTGGTCGCATTTTCACTGAGATGGTGCACATTGGAGAGGGCTGCATTCACAAAACCAGCAGGGTGAAGGTGATCTACGGCCTCGACCCCATCTTTGAGTCTGGCAGCACTTGTATCATCAAGATTTGTAACCCCATCGCCTATGGGACCAAACCAGAGAACAACCTTGCAGAGAGAAATATGAGCATTTCAAAACAAGTGAGTGCAATTTAAACTGACATCCGAAGGGATTAATTGTGATGCGTTCTTGTTCTTGTTAATGTCTTTTCTTTTGGCAGGAATGCAAAGTCCAGAACATGATTCGAGAGTACTGTAAAATCTTTGCAGCTGAAGCAAGAGTCAATGAAAACTTTGGATTTTCATTAGAGTAGGTAACACATATTCTAGTGAAACGGTCTAAAGTATAAGACGCGGTCTGTGCTTAACCCCAGAGACGTTGTGTGCTGCTTGCAGAGTGATTCCTCGGTATCTGATTTACCGGCCTGCAAACTCGGTGCCGTACGCCACGGTGGAGGCTGATCTAGCAGGTGATTTTGTTAAGTATTGCTCTGTGGATCCAAAAGGCAAGCTGACTTCACAGAACACCTCAGAGCTGGAGCAGAAATGCAGCACTTTTCAGCACTGGATCCATCAGTGGACACATGGCAACTTGCTGGTTACTCATCTAGAGGGTAAGCCACACATTTAAGGTGGAAAGTGAGGGGAATTACACACGTTAGAGGTTGATCATTTTTTATTTTGCAGGTGTTGAAACAAAGATTGCAAATGTTAAAGTTGTGACCAAGTCTAAAGGGTTTGTATCTCAGTATCTACGCGCAAAAGTTTCAGTTTCTGAGAACAGAACACAAAACCAAACTTGTGTCTTTTGTTTCAGATACCAAGGACTAACCGAAAGTGGCTCTCCTGAAGTATTCGATCAGTTCCTGACATATCATCAGTGCAACTATTACTGTGGACTCCTTGGCCTGCGCCCACTTAAGACTGCAGAGCTGCAGCCGGCCACCAAGATAAAGGGCTCAAAAAGCCCCCTGCTCAACCGCAGGATGAGCTCCAGCAGCCCACAAGCTCAGAGAAAAGGGCACAGCCCTCAGATGTCTAGGAAGGCAAATTCTAGTCCAAAGTTAGCAAAGAAAGTTCAAGAGCCAGAGGAGAGTAATGCAGGTGACAAACCGAAGCCTGTAGAAACGCTTTCTGTTCCTGAGATCAGGTAGGAAATGAAGTCTTTGACTGGTTTCTTCTCTTTTACATGAAACGACAGCAAGGGGAAAAGTTTAGAGCAAAAACTGTTGACCTGATCTGTCAAAAAGTTCTCACTAATGAGAGTCATTTAGACTGAGTGGTCACAGCTTTCAAACGGCTGAGTCTTTAACTGTTTTACTCGATGGAGTTCAGACGAAACGGCCCAGGGCTCATGAGTCTTATTAGCTCCATGAGAGGACAAAACTCTCTGCCAAATAAATCAAAAGGCAGATGTCAACTGAAATATGCATAAAAGTTGATCGGTAGCTGACCGCAGCAACAGAATGTGTCTGTTTTAGTTTCATTTTTTTGTTTTTGGGCTCATAACGGCCTTTGCATCATTTCTTTACACATCAAAATCATGCTGCAGAACAGCAGCATTGATTTCAGATTCAAAGTGCTTGTGTTGACCTTGTTTCTGGCTTTATTTATGATCAATTTTGACTTTCTATTTATTTCAATGGGTGTCTGTATGATTAGTCACTTCTTACAGTGTTTCCTGGTGAATTGAACTGGCAAAGAAGGTGATAAAAAATGCCAGTAATGTCCTGGAGAGTCTGGGAAGCGTGTTTATGGACTGTAAGATTATGGAATTGTAAAATAAAATAACCCCAGTAAAAAAAGCTGGCTGAGTTTTTTTAGAGCCTGTTGATTTCCATTGTTGTGTTAAATGTCAACTGATAAGATTTAATGGAAGAAGAAAGCGTTTTTTGTTTTTTATAGTTGGTCAAATTTGAACAGAAATTATTTTTAATCAAAGTTACAAGACCAGTGTGATCAGCTGGTCACTTATCTCACAAGTCTGCAAAAATATTCACAATTAATCAGCAGCACAGGTCACAACATTTGTAAAAATATCCTCAAAAAGAAAATTCCTTGCATTTCTAGAAGTTTTCTGTGGCGAGTTTGTGGTTAATTATAAACGATCCTGCATGAGTAGTCACTTTAACTTCAGTTTTGTGTATTATTGACACCAAACACCATAGCAGGAATTAAACCTTTAAATTTAAATATTTTTTAGATTTAGATTCAACGTGATGATGTGGAAACACGAGCATATTGTTGTAATGTGTACATAAAGTTAAAGGACAAAAATAAAATGTTTTTGGAAACCCTGAACATCTGAATGTCAGCTGATTTTTTTTAACGACAAATAAAATACAAGCATGACTTTTATTTTGAAAAAAAATACATTAATCAAAGTGTACTTTTTCATTGTGAGTCATTTACTGGCTTTAAATAAATTAAATTAATGAACAGTATGGGAGACACTTAAAAGACAAATATATTAGGGTTTGTGCATGAGATGAATATACAAATAACAACAGGCCTTACTCAAAAGCAAAGCAAGAAAACATTATTAATATCTTTTAGCAGCTTTCTGATACTCTGGTTTAAATGAAGTTTTCACTTGGCCCAACAGATCTAATATTTATCCTCAAACCTAGCACATCATCTGTTCATTCTCTGCCAGTTTTCTTCAAAATATACTTTTATTGGAATAATTTATTTTGAAATACAACTTTTTGAATTGCCTCCTTGTAGGAATTGGAGAGATGTCAAGTTTGTTAGAGGTTTAAAGACTCTGAACACCCTTGCGTGTAAAATGCATGTACCGCTCATCACAACATACAAACCGTATTTGAAAGGCCACAACAATCACAACATTTAAAGAAAGACGCGTTGACATTTGCGACGGAAGCCCATGAGCCTTCAAACCAGATGCTTCCGTTGTTAAAGGTGCTGCAAAAACACATGAAATTGATGTGAAACTATAACAGAACAGAGAAATATGACATGTTTTTCATCCATCAAAAGAAATTCATTTAATAAATTATAAATGCATACCTTTTAAACAGGTCTTGACAGCATTTTTGAATGTTGCCATCTGCGGCATCGAAGGCAGATACGTTAAAAAGCTGCACACAGTCAAGTGGAGGAACAAAGAGGAGTCCTGTGAAGCAAAGTAAGAGCGGGTTTATTAAACCACAATTTTAAAAAAAAGTCTAAAGAAATGCACAACAAAAAAATCTTGAATTTTACCTGCAATGCATGCATTGATTAGAGACACACAAGTCCCAGTGATCATTGCTCTCAGGACCAGAGATGAGACGTCACTTCTTCTTAAAGGACAAATAGCAGCTGAGAAAAACAAACAATGCTAGGGAATGAGACAGGACTGGTCTGAGACAAAAGCATGAGCAACAATGTTTGTGTGGAAAGTTTAGCAACAATTAATACCTGATCTGATGTAGATAACTCTTTGAATAATCTCAATTTGGAGAATTGACAAGCTAACGGCTAGTCTGAGCTAGCCAGGAGTAAAGTAGATGACTGACAAAGGTGTGGTTCACTCGTTTAATCACTACACTTGCAGTGGTCTCTAGTAGGAATGAATGCTTTTAAAGCATTTGTTGGACATCTCACCTCGGATTGGCTAACAACAACGCAACTCTACCACTGACTTGCAACACTGATGTTTATTCTCCACAAATAACACAAGCCTGGAGGAGGTTTTCTTTGTGGTGGAGTTGCTAATGCTAACAGTTAGCTTTTACTAGTCGAGTCCATAGATATCATATATTTCACTAGATGCCTTACACGCGCTGTTCGTCGATTGGACGAACGTCCCTACGCGGCGGCCATCTTACCTCGGACAGCTTCCCCTTTTCGTAACATTGGTGTCAGTGGTGAATGTACTATTTAAATAACTCTAACTTGCTCAATTTTCAACCAAATTTCAAACGGTTTGATTTGCTATAAACGCCAGAGATGTGGCTGTAAAATATGACGGATTTGGCCCGTTAATTTAAAAATGTGAAAGTATGTCCTATCAAGCCTATGTGTCATAAGGTTTGTAATAATGCAACCCGCTTGTAAATCTGTTAATATTTCATCGAGTTAAGAGTGTTTTTGTTTAAGTTGTTCACTCACCTTCCATCTGCTACCATTGAGAACGGAACGTACGCTGTCCGAGGTAAGATGGCCGCCGTGTATGGACGCTGTTGACTCCCAGTTAAGGCATCTAGTGATATATATATATCTATGGTCAAGTCATTCTCTGCTGTTTCCTGGACGCTAAATCAACAACAGCCTTCCCCGTCGTGAGTCAAGATGGGTGAGTCCATGAATGTTAAGTGTCAGTGTGACATAGATCTGTCAGGCTTTTCAAATCCTAGCGTTTCACTGTCTCTTTTCTATCACAAGATAATGCAGGAGATAGGTGTAGGAGGCTATTTTCATGTTCAGTCTGCATGAAAAACTCAGAGTGACCGATTATAATCAGAAAAAATCAATAAAAAATGTTTTTTCAGTGAACCACACCTTTAAACAACTAAAACACTTTCAGTAGTACATGCAAAGGCTATTTTACACCACTAAAAAGTGTACATTAGATGGTTTAATTACATACATTTGAATGTGTTTATTAGCAAATAGCTGAAGCAGCTAGCTGTTTCAGTTATCACGATATTTCTGCCTGAAAAGCTGCATGTTCTAAAACTGTCAGTTTATAAAACAGCACTCAGATTAAATGATCTGTCGGATTTGAACAGTGTTTGTCCAAACAGAGTTTAAAATATACTCACACAGGCCTCCAATCACAATTCCCAGTGAGCTGAAATTAGCAAACCCACACAGAGCATAAGTTGTGATTACTTCTGACCGGACCTAAAAAATAATAATAATAAAATAAGTTATTTTTGGTTTGTAAAGTTTCATTAGTGGGTAGGTGTCGTCTGGTTTTGTTTAGCACTCATTCATCTTACAGAGATCCACTTTCTTTCTCCTCCGATGACTTCATCAAGTCCATTGAGCCTGTTGCTCTTCAGTTCAGATAACTTCTCATAAGCCACAAACTCATTGAGGAAGAGCTTTATGCCGATGAGCTCCGCCACAGTGAAACTCTCATCGTATGGTATTCCCATCATGAAGGCCACGGGCATGAACACATATGAGCAAATCAACTGCAAACATAGAAACAAATACAATAAAGGAGATTTTGTTCAGTGCATATGTTGGATTTCTTTCTGAAGCAGAAGTTTTGTGTCTGTGTGTTACCTGAAAGGTGATCTCAGGATATCCCACCATACCTCCAAGCCAACTCAAGGCCTGATTGATAAATGCCAAAATGGCAAGAAATGCAATCAGATTAGCTGCAATGTTAGCAACCAGACCTATTGATGCCGAGGCCCCGCTGCTGGCAGCCTCCAAAATGTTCTGCTCATCACTAGAAATGTTTAAAGCAATAGTAATTAAAATGCACATTTATGGAGAAAGTGAAAAGGCATGCACCTACCCACAAGCCACTTTGATATTCTTATCTGAAGTGAAGTGACTTTCCTCTGTTTCTGGATATGACAGCTTGGAAATAGCCAAAGCACACGGAGCAGCCATCACAGAGGCTGATATCAAGGATGATGCATCAATCTGTAGAAAACAAGTTAAAGAATATAAAAGACAAAGTCTAACTAAGCCCTGAAGAAAACCTTTACTTCTTATGATATTCTTAATGATGGATTCTCTCTAATACTCTGATTATACCCTTCATTATTTTTCTGGCATCTTCTAATTTACTTTGTAGCAGCAGAACTGAACATTGTGAAACAATGAGAACATCTTCAAAGCTGCACTGATAGGCCTCCTTAAAATTCAGCTTCCAGTAAGTTTTATTATTTTTTTTATCCACAAGATGAAAGTCTTGTTTTTTATTTGCACCGGGGAGTCACGAACAGTGTGTTCAGCACAAGAACATTCATCTTGTTGCACATTGAGCATTATGCACCTTGATCTGTACTTATACTGGTTCTTCTGCTGTCTTATTTTATACAAAATATCTAATTTTATCTCATAGTTTAATAATAAGAAAGGAAATGTATGTTTAAAAAACAATAAATCACCTTAGCGATTTGGTAATTGGCCATGATTTTAGTTTATATCAAATAAATTAAGTTACTATTAACTGCTTTTTTGTTTTAAAGGAATATTCCACCCAAAATTGAAATTTTGTCTGTTGACATAATTCCCAGAGTTAGATAAGTGGGGAAAAGCATTTTGTAACCAGCGCAGTAATTCTCCTGATCTGGCAGCAGTCCGTCTGTTTCAGTTGTTTTTAAAGGGTTAAAAACAAATACAAAGTGAAAACTGTAAAAAAAAAGTGTTTTGTCTCACCCCAAATGAGATGAATGCCCCCATGACGCTGCCTGCTATGGTGGCAAACCCACCAGTCATAACAGCGTGGATCTCTGACTTAGTCATGTCCTTCAGATAGGGTCGAATCAGCAGCGGAGCTTCAGTCTAACAGTCACAAACAAAACAAGAAACTTTATGTTTTTATGTCTCCAGTATTTTTGTGAGTGTTTTTTTTATTATTAATAAAACAGTTTGAGTTAAAATAATTAAAAGAAAGTGACAAAAGTTCTTATCATCAGTACCTGCCCGACAAATATATTGCCTGCCACACTCAAGGTCTCTGTGGGAGAGGTTCCCATTGTTATCTGCATAACCCATGAGATCTGCGTGGACAAAAACACATGGCTTTGGGTCACCGCGTGTCACTGCACACGTACGCAGTTCACACCCAGACCTACAGGAACATGCTCGGTGCTTATGTCTTTTTACCTTCAAAATGAGCCACTGCATTACACCCAGGAAGTACAGGACTGACATCACGCTGCTGAAAAACACAATGATGGGCAAAGCCTGATGGGAAAACGGACGACTTGAGTTTAACACATTCAGGAACAATCTGAGTCCTTGAAAGTTCTCAAGAACTTACTTGAAAAGCAAAAATGTTAGCGATCAGGTCACCGAAAACAAACGATGACCCTGCTTTGGTGTAGTCCAGGAATATCTGCAGTAGTGTGGAAGAAATGTTAAACAGAAATCACTTTTTTAATGATAAATGTGACTTTATCTGTTTATGAATGTAACTGGGTGTTTTGCAACAGGAACTAGTAGAGATAGTAGCTACACTCTAAAAAGTGATTTGCATTCTGCTGATCCATCCTTTGGATGTCTAATAAAGATAAGATTATGTTATCTGTTAATTAAGTGCTAGATTAGAAACAGGGATTAATATAAATGAAGTGTGCCATTGAAGGACTGGGTTATTTATTTATTCCTTTTTATTCTTTATTCATTTTAAACAAACTTAGGAATATTTTATGTAAAAGTGGGTCACTTTGGTATTTTTTTATAATCTATAAAAAACATACCTGTACTTGTTTTCCAAGCCAGTCAAAAGCAACAAGTCCAGGCTGCGTTCTTATGACAAAAAGGCCAATACAGAATTGCAGCCCCAACCCCCAAAACACTGGCCTCCATGATATCTAAAGCATAAAAAATAAGTGTATCAAGAGTGTTATTGCATGGGAGCACTTCAGATAAATCGTAAAACTGATAGTCTCAGCTCACCTGACAACAGATAACTGGACAGATAATCGCAGAGTGCGTTTAAAAACAGCTGTAATCGGTTTGTGACTCAGTGCTCAACTCACCATTGCCCTGTGTGCTGAGAAGAGGAATAAAAGCACGATAAACATGCACACCCCCCCGAATGAGATAAGCTGCTCGGGACGCTTGCTGGTGTCTAAAGCGAGCCACAGCACAAGCAGGACCAGAACGGCTACGATGAAGACCCTGCAGGAGAACGAGCGCAACCTTTAACTGAATAAAATGCACCAAAACTGTTAAATGGAGCAGAAAACATCAAATCCAGTCACCACTTGAGCCATTTCAAGTTGGATTTGAAGCAAATGACTGCAGGTCTGAAACAGCGACTGATGCTTCTTCCCTTGTACTTCTTGATGAGTTCATAGGATTTGGCAGCGACGGCTAAACAAGTGAGGACTACGAGAGCGGTGGCCCTCTGGAAGTCCAGCACGCATGCTGCAATGAAGTATGCCACATAACCTGTGGAAAGCAAGGAAATTGAGATCGATTATCAAATTTATATTCTGAGTTAAATAATCTGCATCTAAACAAAAAGACGTGGAGTTTTACCTGCTCCGAGGATCCCCAGGATAATGTATTTGAGAGTTTTAGAGTGAGCCTTCATGTAACTTTCTGTGGCGTTGATTGGTTTGGCGACATAACTGAAAATGGAGGGAATAATATTAAACGTGCATTTCTGATAGTTGGAAAATGTCTTGTAGATTAAAAGATTTGCTTTTAAATGTTAACAGTTTTTTATGTTTTATTTGATGCCAGATGCATCATGTTTAAATTGCCTATTTCTGCAGGAGCTCTGTCTCTCTAACAGGTTTAGCACTTTCCCCAAAAACCTATTGAATCTTCTGCCCTCTGGTGGGACGTCTAGGTACTGCAAGATAAAGATGTTCTTTTTTCTTCTTTTTCAATTATTTAATTACATAATAAAATATTATAGATAAATGTTATACATAGATGGAGTTTTGTATAAAATAGAACTTTTTTATTATTATTTTAATTATTAGACTTCAAAATGTTCCAAGCATGATCCATGTAACAAAATCTTAAACACCACAAGAACAACAGTATT